>PVJC01039951.1:0-16049 GCA_004026665.1 Murina feae | reverse complement strand
TTATGCCTTTAGTTTTCTGTTGGAATGGTATTGGTATACATTTGATTTGTGGCCACTCAATGTCACAGTGATTTTTATTGGAATGTGCTTTTCATGATAGTTTATTTAGGAGCTGTTATGTGGCAGTGGCTAGTAAAGTCAGTGGGACCTTCTTTTCAGAGATGGGTAACTAGAAAGCCTGTTCACAAGGGTGTCATTGCAATTTCCTAAGATAGCCAGGGGACTGGTTCAAAGTGTCTAGAAAGAATGTATAATGAAAGGTAACCTGGAATTGGGGGAAAAAAGTGGTCAAGATAACAGGTGACATCCTTCCAAACAAAATCCCAGCAAATATAACCTATTGGTAATAAATTGAATCTTAATCCATGAATTGTATATATTTAAAATTAATAAATGTTCTTTTAAAACTAAAAAAAAAAAAGAAAAGAATAACTACCATGCTAGGACACAGAGCAGAGGGGTGGAGTGCTGGCTCTCTGGTGGCACTATGGGAACAGTAGAAAAATACAAGCCACTGACTGTCTATGTGTAAGAAAAACAAAAACCCCCAGTTTGTTCAAATCACCACTCATTGACTTGCCCATTCCTTGCAGCCAAAGGTCCCCCTATTACAACTGTGACCTCGCACATCAATCCCTGTTCACAGCACCACGCGGTCGCTGGGTGGGACTCTGTCCTGAACATCATTTACTCCCGACTGACGGCCGTGGGTCCGGAGGAGGAGGAAGACGCATGGCACCAAAGAGTCCAAGGTCAAGTCCCCGCTCTGCTACTTAGCTGCGTGCCGCCCCGTTCTCCTCTGCAAGGGACCCGCAGCCCCTCACTGGGGATGGGAGGGGAGGGGTCTCCTGCAGGTACCTTGAGCACAGCCTGGCGCAGTGAGGGAGCAGGCGCTAACCATTACAGCCTTTGCGTTTCCTTATTCTTACAAGAGCGTCTGGGGGTTTTTTTGTTTTGTTTTTTTTTAATGTATTTTATTGGTATTTTATTGGTTTTTTTACAGAGGAAGAGAGAGGGATAGAGAGTTAGAAACATCGATGAATGAGAGCATGGATCAGCTGCCTCCTGCACACCCCCCACTGGGGACGAGCCCACAACCAAGGTACATGCCCTTGACCGGAATCGAACCTGGGACCCTTGAGTCCACAGGCCGACGCTCTATCCACTGAGCCACACCGGTCAGGGCAGCATCCGGGGTTTTTAAACAGGTCTCACTCTGCACATTGAACTGCCCTGAGCAAAGATGGGGCAGAACCCCAAACCTCCCCGCTCCCAGAGTGATGTCTGCAGGCTGTACGGCCCCCACCCTCCGGGGACTGAGGCTGGATAAGCCTGCGCTCACCACTGGCTCCAGCGTGAAAGGGGGAGAGCGCAGAAGGCGAAGGGGGGCTGGGGCAAGTCTAGACAGGTGAGTCTCAACAATGCACCCCAAAAGGCAGGCAAGGAGATGGACAGGCCGTGACGTCAGCGAGGGCGCAGACAGGCACGAGGGCCCGGCCTTTGAGCGGGAAGGACCCGCACAAGCAGGCATTGTTCTAGAGAATAGCTGCTCCCAGTGTGTTTTCTCTGGGAGGGTCGGCTGCTGCGGGAGCGGGAAGGGGCAGTTTTACTCTGTTCCCCATGGAAGCCCCACCGAGAGGCAGCTGAGCGGGAGCGGGGCGGGGCAATCAGACGCGTAAACACAGCCACAATGGCTCGCAGAGCCCGCGGCCTGGCATCTGCCGGTGCACCTGTCAGGACAGCCCCTGCCCGGAGAAGAGCTGGCAGGTGAGGCCCAGCACCCACACCCCAGGGAGGAGGGGCGCTGCTGCCTGCTGAGGGCCCTGCAGGCGAAGTGTTAAAAGCATGTAGGGCAGGACACAGGGACTCCCCCAAACCATGGCCGCACACCTGTACAGGAAAGGGCACGGTGACATTTCTAAGGGCCTAAACGCTGTCATTAAGTTAAACACCCAGCGCTGGGCATGTGGGAGGAGTTGGCTGCTGACCCCCAGCCCCAAAACTTATTTCACCACTTTTTGGCAACTCTGCCCGTTTGAACAGAGAAAGAAAGGAGAACTTGGGGGGAAGGGTCACTTGTACCAAAGGAAAGAGGATCGAGCGAGACTCCAACAGAGAAAACTGTGGCGGAAGCTTAGCGAGTCGGAGGAAGCTGCTGAAAGGACCGAGAATGTGCCATCCAAGCCGGTGGAAGGAGAGGGGGTCCTTTTGGGAAAAGGCCGGGAAGGACGCCCCGGGCAGATGCGAACATTTACAAAGAGAAGCAGCTCTTAGAAGTTACAAGGTTCCTGATCCAAGACCAACATACAAAAACCCACCGCATCCCTAAAGGCAACAGGAAGTATCAGGAGAAGAGAAACACGTCTTCACAGGACGTTTTGATCAGGAACGAATCTCGTACAACACGCTAAACTCTCTGAGAAAAATGCAACGCTCCGGGCCAGCCAGTGTGGCCCAGCCAAGAGGTCACGGTTCGATTCCCAGTGTGGGGCGTGCAGGAGGCAGCCCACCGATGATGCCCTCTCACCATGGATGTTTCTCTCTTTCCCTTCCTTTCTCTTAAATCAAGAAGAACCTATTTTAAAAGGAAAGAAAATCGTAACACTCCATTAAAGACAGAGAAGACCCGGGTGAATGCAGACAGCTCTCCCGGGCGAGGGAGCACAGGCTGCAGGCAGTGTGCACACACGCGCTTGAGCTCTGTTCAGCGGGTTGTCGAGGAATCGTGACCAGGAGCGCTGCTTGCGCCCAGGCCCAGGGGACTGGTGTCTATGGAAATGACCATTTCCCTGGGAAAGCAGCCCCGGCCCTCATTTGCATCTGCCTCCGGCTCCCCCTCCCTCCACCCCACCCTCCGGGGGAGCACCCAGCAGGCTGAGGCAACCCCTCAAGGGGACTTCACTGGGCCTGGGGTCTCCGAGCCTGACCTTGACCCACTCTCCCCACATTTCTCCCCCACCCCCACCCCACAGACAATCCCGGAAACCTTTGGCAACAGATGGGGCGGCACCACCCCACCAGTCCTACAGGGCAGGTGCCTGACCAGGGACAGTGACTGCGGGCAGCTTGGCCAGGCTGGGGCCTCTCCCCATGGACTGAACTGTTTCGGGGCAGGGCCTGAGTCTACACCTTCATGTGGGCGCCCAGCCTTCCTCCCGTCTGAGTCCCACCGAGGACACTCTGGAAGGCGGGGTGCCCAGTTAACATCATCACCCACCCAGTCACTTGGGTCACTTGCTGTGTGAGCCTGAAGGAGGCACCGTGTCCTTATCTGTAAAATAGGGAAAATGGTCCCCAAAACCAAGCAAGCCCACAACCAGACCCGCGGAGTGTCCAGGCAAGAGCCAGCGGCGCCATTATAATCCTGGCAAGTGTCCGAGCACCTACCATTGTCCAGGCCTGACCTTAGCCCTGGGCATGGGCTCCCCAGCCAGGCCAGCTGGCCTTGGGCTCTAGATCTGGGCAGGAGAACAGAGTGTGACTGGGAACTGGGGCAGGGTCCCTGCAGCAGCCTGCAGCCCTGGTTCCCCAGGGGCCCCAGCCCCTGGCACAGGCCCGTGCCGGTCTGGGCACCTCCACCCGGCCCCGCAGCCTGGCCTTGTCTCCGACCTGATTCCTAGATGGCGGCCTGTGATCTGCCCGTCACAGGCCCACTCGGCTCCTAGTCCCCACGGGCCAGGCCACCCCGCTCCCAGGCCCTCTCGCCAGCTCAGCCTGCCCCCCCAATCTTGGGCCTGTCCTGCCACACGACAGGCGGCTGTAACTGGGCCCAACGCGACACGGGCAGTGAGTGTCTCCTCTGCTTGGCTCACTCCTCTCTGTCCCTAAAGAACTCGGCTCAGCGTCCTCTTCCCAGATCCTCGAGTCCAGAGGGGGCACCAGGGGCTCCCACAGCCGTCTCTGCCCCCCTCGGTCTCCAGCCAACCACGTGGGCATTGCGGTCCCGCACCTGCACCTTCGAGCAAGGACTCGGCCAGGTTGCGGGGCGTCCTCCCTCCTCACTGAGACCAACAACACCTGCTTCTCCGGTGGACTCCGCAGACCGGAAGGAAGGGAGCAGCCATGAGGGGCCGGGCGGCTGCGGGGTCCCCTCAGGCAGCATCTACCAAAGTCGTCAATGTACGTAACCCTCTGACTCCTAGAGACGCATCGACAGAAACCCCTGCGCGCCTGGCGGCCCTGGAGGTGCCCATGAGCAAGATCTCGGGCCGAGACCTTGCAGGCGCGTGGCTACAGGACACAGCGGGAGGGGACCGTTAGTTGGTAACCGTGCTGCTGCCCTGAGAGGGACTCGGCGTCAGCGGCAGCAGCGGCCTCCGTGGTCCCTGACTCGCAGCACAGAGCGGAGCGGGCCTGTCGAGTGACCAAGCAGAGGCCAGTGCGAGGCCTCGGCAGCTGCAGATCCCGGGGCCGGGCCTGGTTCTAAGCATCTATTTTTTCCAACAGATTTGCAAATACGTGGTTTCAATCCCTTCCTTGGCGAAAGGAAGGCACACCTAGCCGTGCGTCCCCGCCCACCCAGACAGCCCGCACCTTACCCCCCACAGAATCACTGGAAAACAGCCAGGAGCCCTGTTTTGCCCACAGAAGTCAGGATGCAAATGTCGCCCCTGTGCAGTGCAGACAGCCGCCCCCAATGCCGTGAGGGCACCTGCAGGCCTCGGAGGACACAGCTGCTCTGCTTCTGGTAAACAGATCTGCCACCAGCTCCCGGCCTGGCCTCGGTTTCCAAACCTGGGAAATGGGGAAATGCCATCTCCCTCCCAGGTTGCATGAAAGCTAAGTGAGTCGAGTTCCGGTGCAGCACACAGTAGGTGTTCTGCAAAAGACAGAAAGGCCGGGGTTGCAGAAGTGGGGGAGGGGTGTCAACCTCCTGGGGGGTGGGGGGAACCCACAGGCTCAAGCAGGACCAAGGTACAGAGGGCGGAAGGGACCAGATGGGCCCCAAGTAGGTCAGTGGAGGGAAGAGGATGCTCCTACCAACAGGCTACAGGTTCACAGGCTGTGCCGCATGCGCACACACGCACACACGTGCACGCACACACGTGTATGCACACACACTGGGACACTAACAGCTGGCCCCTCCTTGGAATGTGGACCCTCTGTCTCCTCAAGCCCAGCCTCACCACGTGTCAGCAAACCAGGAACAGGCAGGTCACGGCCCCAGCAATGCCACCTGGTCACTGGGTCCTGGATCCAGGCCAGTGGCTGCTGGGTGGGCCTGGCTTCTACCCCCACCTGTCCCAGTCACCAGTCCTGCCCCCTCTCCACTCCCCCCGTGAGTGGGGTGATGCCCTGGTGGATGGAGCACCCACTCCCCACAGCATCCGACACCCGCTAAAGCAGAACAGTCTTGACCTCAGCAGCAAGGCCTGGGTTCCATCCCAGCTCAGCCGCTGCAGTGCGACCAGGACCAACCTGAGCCACCGGCACAGGAAAACAGCACCCCCAGGTCTGTTGAGGAACAGATTAAACTGTGGCCCTCAGTGTGCCTGGCAGGGTACTAAGGAACCCACAGATTGGAAGGAAGGGAGCAGTCACGAGGGGCTGGACGGCCGCAGGGTCCCCTCAAGCAGCATCTACCGAAGTCGCAGATGTACGTAACCTCTGACTCCTGGAGACGCATCGACAGAAGCCCCTGCGCATCCCAGCAGCCCTGGAAGGACACTCCGCAGGTCTGGAGGTGCCCATGACCAAGATCTTGGGCCGAGATCTTGAAGGCAGGTGGCTACAGGATACAGCAGGAGGGAACAGTTAGTTTGTAACCGTGCTGCTGCCCTGAGTAAAACGCAGACTCAACAGACACTTCTATCTGCACAGATCAGTCCAGGAGCCAGTATCTTTGGGACGGGCGGGAAGGAGACTTGATTTTTATTACATACTAGTGGCCTGGTGCATGAAATTCATGCACATTAAAAGGGAATTAGAGGAAATATTTTAATATTGCTATTTGCCCTTTCTCTGTAACAGAAGTGTCAGAGAGGAAAGAAATTAATAAAATGTATATGAAAATCTCCCTCCTGTCAAAGTCTGGGGTGCACCGCTGGACCCAGAGTCAAGTCCCCGCCCACCCAAGTGCACCTTGAAATCACCTAGCTGGCCCCACCCCTGTCAAGCCCCACCGGATGGGGATGCAGCTTCAGGTTCCCCCGTCAAGCCCTGCCAGGTGTGGGGCACAGCCTCATGTCCTCCAGCCTGGCACTGGGGTGGGGGGCATGACCCGAGGTCCCACTGCAAGCCCCACTGGGCTGGGGCCACAGCCTCAGGTCCCTGCTGATCGCTCATTATGGGAACCCAGCCATCTTGTGGTGGCGTGACAGAGTGAGGGTCAATTTGCCTATTACCTCTTTATTATATAGCAGCGGTTCTCAACCTGTGGATCGCGACCCCTTTGGCGGTCGAACGACCCTTTCACAGGGGTCGCCTAAGACCATCCTGCCCATCAGATATTTACATTATGATTCATAACAGTAGCAACATTACAGCTATGAAGTAGCAATGAAGATAATTTTATGGTTGGGTCACAACATGAGGAACTGTATTAAAGGGCCAGAAGGTTGAGAACCACCGTTATATAGGATGCTTCTGTGCCCTGGGACCTTCATTTTCATGTGTGTGCGGCCATCACTGACTCAAAACTAAAGCGAAACCCAGGGGGTGTGGCTCCGTGATTGAGCACTGATACATGAACAAGGTCACAGTTCGATTGTGGGCTCGATCCCCAGCAGGGGGTATACAGGAGGCAGCTGATCAATGATTCTCATCATTGATGTTTCTCTCTCCCTTCCTCTCTGAAATCAATAAAAATATATTTTAAAAAAGTAATAAAGCAAAAGTAACTATTTCAAGCCCTAGCCAGTTTGCCTCAGTGGACAGCGTGTGTCGGCCTGCAGACTGTAGGGTCCCGGGTTCAATTCCAGTCTGCCCATACGCCTGGGTTGCGGGCTCAGTCCCCAGTGGGGGGGCATGCAAGGGCAGCCGGTCAAGGATTCTCTCCCACTACTGCCGTTTCTATTCCTCCTTCCTCTCCCTTCCTCTCGGAAATCAATAAAAAAAATAATTAATTAAAAAAAAAAACTGTTTCAAGTTGACAGCTTGACTTGGTCTGAAATGGAGCTGTCTGCCTTTTGTAATTTTTAATTTTGTTGATTTCAGAGAGAGAGAAGCATACACGTGTTGTTCCACTTATCCGATGCTTTTAAAGGTTAGTGCTTGTCTGTGCCGACTGGGTACCTGGAGGAGGTAGCGCTGTTTGTCTTAAAGATCTATTTCAGTTAGCACGTACCCACGCCTACCACCCCACCCTCCACCCCCTCCTCCCACAGACTCCAGCCTCGGCCACTCCGAACCTGCAGACACCCCAACAGCCTGTTTCGGTGGGTGGGTTCACTTCCCTGAGGGATAGAGAAATCATGGGGAGAAGGGAGGGAGAGGTAAGTGAGGAGAAAGGAATTCCAACAAAAAGAGAGTTTGGGAAATTGACCTTAGGGGTGGGTACTGTTCACAAATTTGGAACATTGTGGCTTGAAAAGGACTCCTGAGGCCCTGGCCCCTGGGTCCCGCCCTCCCTCCACCTGCAGGGATGCCCACTGAGCCACCCCTGGGCTGGGAGGACGAGGGCAGGAAGGCCAGTCCCAGCTTAGCTTCTGGCTGCTGTGGCCTCCCCCAAGGGCGGCGCTCTGGGCCTGTGACTTCATGCTCTAGGTGACCCCCCTACATCCTTTTTATTTGCATCTACTGACTTCACCCCCTCAGAAGCAGGGACTGTCCGCCCCATTTCACAGACGAGGACCCCAGAGGGTGGAGAACGGAAATCCAGAGCCTCTTCGCCACAAGAGCACAGTACGCACATCCGGTTCCAGAAACACGGACGCCGCAGCCTGGGCCGCTCCCCTCGGAAAACCACGTCATTCCCCGTCGGAGTCCTGCCCTTGAGACCACGGGAGGTGGAAGCGAGGCAGAACGGACATGTGAGCACAGACAGTTTTAACCCTTGTGGGAGGGTTCCCCCCGTTTACAGGTGAGGAGACTGAGGCCAGCCTGTCACCCCCGGAGGCCTCCAACTCCAGGCGCTTCCTTTAGAGCCACAGTTCAGGCCCGAAAGCTCAGGAACCTTAGCTTGGAGAAAGCCAGCACCCCCTTCCCCCCCAATCCGCTCGTGGTGGCAGGATGGCCACTGGGGAGACAGGAGGTGGGTCTGGGTGGGTCTCCCCAGGAGATGGAAAGAAGGCGTGGTGAGTGGCACAAGTGAGGAGCCAGCTGTGACTCCATTCATGCAAATGCGTACCTATCCCTGGTTAGGTACATTCTTAATATTTTTAAAGTTTATTTATAGGAAGGGAGAGGGAGATAGAAACATCAAAGAGAATCATTGATCGGCTGCCTTCTGCACACCCCCTACTGGGGACCGAGCCCGCAACCTGGAGCTGAACCCTGACCTCCTGGTTCACAGGTCGACCACTGAGCCACACCAGCCAGGCTGGATACATACATTATGCACAAATGGAAACACAGATCTGGAAGGAAATGTGTCTCGTAGTGGCTACCTCTAGAGGGGCTCATGGAATTCGTGGGGTAGTTGGCAAGGGATGGAGGAAGACCTCAGTGTTATCTCTAATGGGTATTTAATTACTTCTACAATTAACTTATCATCCCTCACCCCAAACCCAGCAGCTCATGTGTGGACTTTGTCCTGTGTGACCCTGGACACGTGACCACCTCTCTGATCATTATTTCCTCAAAGGCACAGGGAGGAGGACCCACCCTCAGCCACAGCCGGTCTTGCTCAGTGGATAGAGCTCCCGCCTGTGGACTGAAGGGTCCCTGGTTATGTTCCAGTCAAGGGCACGGACCTTGGTTGCCCACTCCCTGGCCCTGGTCGGGGTGCATGCAGGAGGCAACCAATTGATGTGTCCCTCACCCTTCCACTCTCTAAAAATCAACGGGCAAATATCCTCGGGAACCCTGAAACCTTCCGCAGGACAGAGCGAATCGGTTCCTGTTTCAGTCGCGTAGTAACCCCTTAGGAACTCGAAAAGACACCCGTGCGTGTGCCGCCCTCACACCTGCCCGGAGACAAAGCTCTTTCCACTGTGTGTAGGGTTTAGGGGAGAGAAAACGGCCCCCTGGTCACCGGGGAGGGTCTCCCTTCCCGGAGAAGGCGGCTGCCCGGGCCCTGCCTGGAAGACACTGGCCGTGCCGAGGGCACTGGGCTGGGGGCCTGGGTGCTCGGCCAGCTCGGCCACGGGACACTGGACAAATTCCGTAGCCCCGCTGGACTCGGGACTAAATCCTCGTCTGTGAGACGAGCGTGGGGAGATCCCTTTCTGTCCTTTCCTTCTTGGTTATCTATAAAAATGCTCCAAACTGTAGCAGCAGGTGGAACATTAATAATCCTCCTGACAACTGGTTTGAGAGTAATTTTTAAAATATATTTTTATTGATTTCAGAGAGGAAAGAGGGAGAGACAGAAACATCAATGATGAGAATCAATCGTCTCCCTCCTGCACGCCCCCTACTGAGGATGGAGCCCACAACCTGGGCCTGTGCCCTTGACTGGAATGGAACCCAGGACCCTTCAGTCCACTGAGCCAAACAGCCTAGGGCTTGGAAGTAATTTTAAGTCCGTTTGCTGTGGTTGGTCTGAAAGTCAGTGGCTCACCTCCCCCCCAACCCCATTCCTATGTTGAAAACATAACAGCTGCAGACCCAGGAGGCGGGCCTTTGGGAGGTTCGCCCAATAGGATTAGTGCTTTTCTGACCGAGGTCCTCCCCTTGTCCTCCAAGGCTGAGAGGGAAGTCAGTGGCGCCCCGACCTTGGCCTCCCAGCACCCAGGAGTGCGGGGAAATAAATCCCGTTGCTCATGAGCCACCCAGTCTGTTATGCTAAACAGTTCAATGAGATGAAAACAGGTGTGTAAGGGGGGAGCAGGGCAAGAAAAACCCAGGGGTCACGTTCTCCGAGTCACAGGGGATCCCAGGACCCCGTGCTTTCCAATGGCATTGGACAGTCAGGTGTCGGGTGCCACCCCGTCTGCCGGGTTAAGTGTAAGAGCATGTGTTCCCAGTGGCTGAGGGGCTATCCCTGCGGAGCCCAGGGGCAGGCAGCCGTTGGGGTCTCCTCCCAGGCTGGGGTCTCCCTGCAATGCCTTCTGAGGGTCTCACTCACCCACCGGATTCTGACACCCCTAAGGACCTCCCCTCCACCCCAGACTCACCCCAGCCCTTCTGCAGCCTCAACCCCATCTTTACACCCTTCCCCTGCCTCCTCCAGGCAGGCCTCAACAGCCTCCCCACCAGTCAGCTGCTCCTCATCTTCCTGGTCCCAGCACTTGGGTAAACAGACCTGGCCGGGCGCTTCGCCCATTAAAGACTCATTAATGTTTCCTTGTCTGTCTGCCCCAGCTCAGCCCAGGGCCCCGACGAACATGGGCAGCTTGGGGCTGCCAGGCAGCACTGTCAAGCGTGTGGGAGCTGGGCTCAAGGTGCCGGGCAGGCCTGCCTGGGGGACCCTACACTGGACACACCCTCACCTTCTGCAAAAGGGCAGGCGTGAGACCCCAGCGGGAGGCAGCGGGGAGGAGGCAGCCTGCATGCAGGGCACCCAGCAATGCTCGCCAGTGGGAGCCTGGAGCTCCGCCCGCACTCGGCACCCAGGGTCAGACCTGGGCCGGTCCATGGAGTCCACAGCTCGCTCTGCCCTGCGGGGTGCGGGGGGGCCGCTTCTGAGCTCCAAACCAGACACACAGGTCACCTCAATCTTAAACCTCCAGGTCACAGCAAGCCTCCCCAACAGCCAGGTGGGATTTTCTTTGCTTTTGTTGTTTTAATCCTCGCCTGAGGGTAGTTTTCCATGGACTTTTAGGGAGAGCGGGAGAGAGAGGGCAAGACAGAGAAATATCCATGTGAGAGAAACACATCGATGGGTTGCCTCCTGCATGAGCCCCGACCAGGGCCCGGGCCAGGGAGAAGCCTGCAGCCAAGGTACAGCCCCTTGATTGGAATCGAACCTGGGACAATTTGGTCCACAGGCTGACGCTCTATCCACTGAGCGAGACTGGCCAGGGCGGCTTTCCTTCGCCCTGGATTCTAGGGCCCAGAACGTCCACTTCCTGAGTCTGGTGGCCCTGTGTCTTCTCCTGCCACCAGAAAAACAGGTTTACCGGGCGGGCGCCAGGCCCAGGTGTTTTGTGTTGTCACACCCTAATGTTGACTCTAGGAAAATCAGCTGCTCTCCCCGCCGCCCCAGACCTGGCCTTGCTCTTGCCTCGGGGTCAAGTCCCCATACGTCCCCCCCGCCCCCCCCCCCGTTCCCCTATTTCTCTCAGGGAGCCCAGCCCCAACCAACCGGGACAAAGGGTCGAGGGGGCGCCGGGCTCGGCAGGCTTCCTGGTGGCGCCAACAACAAACCAGAGCGCCGGGGACTTCCTCGAAATTGTTCTGAGCCGCGCGGGAAGAGCAGCCGGCCTCCCTCTCGTGGGCCCCACTCTGTCCCGGGCAGGGGAGCAAGAAGCCATTCCCCATCCACAAACTTAGGGCCACTACCAACAGGATGCTTTCCAGGAGCGGGAAGTGCCTGCGGGGTCACAGTCAAGTGGACCCCTTCTCGCATCCCATCCATCCACTAGAGAGATGGTCACAGGTGCAAACGCGGCTGACACTGCTCTCTGCAGCTCAGGGAACCCAGCTTTTCACCTACCACCCACCTGGCACTGACCCCGGCCCCCTGCCCAGCTCCTCCCCAGGCCCAGGCCGTGTCTGGTGCTCCTGCCCTCATGGAACCACAGGGGGGCTAGGTCACCCCACGCGGGCCACTTCACAGCCTTTGGGGTCCTGACGGCAGCACAGTAAGGTCCCAGGACAGAGGAGGTGGTGGGAGGAGAGGAGGGACAGCACCTTTCCGCAAGGCAGTCAGAGGAGACTCCTCAGAGGCGGTGGCATTAAACCTAGATGGCAAAGGGTGGTGAGCGCGACACCCACAGGGGGTGAGCTGAGCCTCACACCATCCCTGGTGCTTGGAAAAATATCGCTGCTGAGATGGGCCCCATCAACACCAAGATGGACTCGAGGCCAACTCAGAAGGATTATTAAATATGCTCCACCTTGCCGCTCAGCGGTTGGACGAGGACCTGTGAACCAGGAGGTCACTTCTATTCCGTCAGGGCACGTGCCCTGGGGTTGCAGGTTCAATCCCCAGTAGGGGGCGTGCACGAGGCAGCTAATCAATGGCTCTTTCTCGTTAAGACTTCTCTCTTTCTCTCTTCCTCTCTCTGAAATCATTGAAAATATAACAAATATCCCTCCGCCCAGGAGACCTTCTGAGGTACAGGCTGAAAGCCCTCAACGTGGATATTCAAACAAAAACTTACAAGAAAAAAAGCAACACTAAAGTTGTACGGCCTGAGGTTGGTAAGACTGGAGAAGCCCCAGCTAAATGCCTGTGCCCCTGAAGTTCAGAAGCCGGTGGGAAACCCCCTAGTCCTGGAGGGAGGAGGGAGGGGAAGAGTGGAGGAAGGCGAGGCAGCAGGAAGAGCAGCACTCAGCGGCCAGCACCCGGATCTGGGGCCAGACAGACAGACCACCTGCAGAACAAGTGCAAACCGGTACCAATAATGTGTCCCCCTAAAAACTTCTTCCCTAGGCACGCCCGAAATAAGTGGAATAAGGTTAAAGTGCTAACTCCAGGACGCCACTAACAGTGAACACTCGGGCCCTGACCGGTTTGGCTCAGTGGGTAGAGCGTCAGCCTGCAGACTCAAGGGTCCCAGGTTCGATTCCGGTCAAGGGCATGGACCTTGGTTGCGAGCACATCCTCCATGGGGAGTGCGCAGGAGGCAGCTGATCGATGTTTCTCTCTCATCGATGTTTCTAACTCTCTATCCCTCTCCCTTCCTCTCTGTAAAAAAATCAATAAAATATATTTTTAAAAAAACAGTGAACACTCGGGTAGGTGTTCTCCACACCTGGTTGGAAACCTCATGGACCCATTTCACAGAACGAGCAAACTGAGGCCCCATGGAAGATGTCACCGGTGGAAAGTGAGCAGAGGCTTCCAGGACGTGGCTCTGCGCTTTTAACCAGGCAGCGTGTAAGCTCCCTCCTGGAACCTCGCAGTTTCTCCATCGGCGAAACGGGCCCCACCCCGAGGCCGCCGGGGGAGCGCGACAGGCCGAGCGAGGGAAGGACGGGAGCCGGAGCCCCGCCGGCGGGAGGACACTGCCCGGAGCCCGCACGGCAGGCGATCGGGCGAAAAGTTACAGCAGCAGCGACACAGCAAACCGGCGCCGTCCCGCCCCGGGCTCGGGCTGCAGGACCAGCGACGAGGAGCAGCCGGTTTCCGAAGCGACTCGCTCCCGGGAGCGCCGGCCGGGGCGCGGGGCGCCGGAGGGAACGCGGACCCATCGTCCCCGACTCCCGGGGCACCTGCGCCGGCTCCTGGGGCGGACTTGCCCCGCGCCCGCCCTCGCCCTCGGGCCCGTCCCTAACGCCCGGCAGGTGCGCGGCGGCTGGCGGCCCCTCCGGCCCCGCGGAGACGGTGCCATCTTCCCTCTTTGGGGGGACGCCCGGCCGGCGCCCCGGCGTCCCCTACCCGGTGCGCGCGGGGGATGCGGGCGCCCGGCCCCGGAGGCCGCGCAGGAGGGCGGGGCGGGACGCCGAGTTGTCCGGTCACCCCGGCGGGGCGCTTCGTGGCCGCCCCATCGCCCGGATGCGGAGACGAGGCCCGCGGGGACCCAGGTGCCCCCCGGAGAGGGGCGTCTCGGAGCCGGGGTCCCGCAGGCGACACACCCGACAGCTGTGGGGGCGGGCGCGGCAGGCGCGGCCTCCGACCTCCCGGCGCTCGCCCCCAGGGCCGCTCGCGGGGCGCGGGCTCGGCGGGGCGCAGGGGCGGGCGGCGGCGGGCGAGGGGCGGACTCACCTCGCGGCGGTGGTGGGTGCCCGCGGCGCCGGCCAGGAGGCGTCTGCTGTGCCGCCCGCGGCCCGCGCGCTGCTGAACCCACCGCGGCCCCGCCCCCGGCCCCGCCCCGCCCCCCGCCGCCGCCGCCGCCGCCGCCGCCGAATCCGGGATCGCGGGGCCCGAGTGGCTACAGAGCCCACAGCGCTACAGTGTGGCGGCCACTTGTTGACACCTCCCCGCCGCCCGCTCTCCGTGCTCCCGGCCCGTGTGCAAGCGGCGCGCACGCCGCAGGCCCGGGGACACCGGTGGCCGAGCCCGCACCCTCCCGCCGACGCCTCCCGTTGGTGCCACTTGAGCGGGACGCGGAGGCTCCGGGCGAAATGACTCGCTCGATACCAACAGCGCGAGGTCCGCGCTCCCGCGCTGAGCGCCCAGCGCGCCGCGGGCGGGGAGCGAGGTCCTGTGTGGTTCGCAGTTTTCTTCTTCGGTGAAATGCGCATCAGATGCGCCACCTGGACCGCTCAGCGGCGGGAAATACATTCGACACGCGCCGCCGCCACCGCCTCCCATCTCCTTCTAGTCATAGACCCCCCATCTCCTTCTAGTCATAGACCCCTGTACCCCCGAAACACCCGCTCCCCGGGCTGCCTCCACCCGCGCCCCCTCCCCACTCACAGCACCCCCGTTTTCCTGCCTCCCACAGCGGGGTCCGCCAGCCCCACTCTGGGGTTCCTGGACCTAGGGGGGATGGGGGACAGAGGCCGCCCCGCAAAGCGCTGAGAGGGAAGAGAAATCAGAAAGGTTCCTGGGGGGTGGGCCCAGCCGGGCCGGCGGGGGAGGGGGGTGGGTCCAGGACCTGGGTTGGGGGAGAGGGAAGGGGGAGGCCTAGGGTCTCTGTTGGAGGCGGAGGACGATGGAATGACAAAGTAACCATTGTCCCAGGAGCACAACAACAGGGCTGTTTACCTCGGTTCTGCAGCCTCCGGGACCTGGAGCCGCGGGGGGCCAGGGGGCTGCCTGCTCCTAGTTCTTTCACTTACTACCTGGTGGGGCCCCCTCGCCCCTTCCTGCCTCTGTAGTGACCAGTGTTACCTACTTTTCCCTCTGTGTGCTCATCTGAGAAATGGGATGACAGCACCCGACATCCCCTCCCACCCCGGACCCCCAAGCACACCTCCTACCCCCAACCCTTAGATGCCCAGGCTGGGGGGAGGGGGCCGGGTGGGGAGGGGAAGAGCGGGAGTAAGAGGAGATAGTCCTAACATGTTTCCAAACTCTGCCTCTCCCTCCCTGGGAGCGCTTCTGGCCTCACGTGACTTTGCGATCCTTCCTTTGATCCCCCCTCCCCGCCCACCCCCAAATCCCATTGTCTCCCAGCCCCACAAAGTCTGGATGGCACTGACCCTCCTAGGCAGGAGCCAGAAGCCTAAAATTAGGGCCTCTCTCCAAATTCACTCTGCAGATGAAAAAACGGACTCCAGGAGGCGATGACCAGGGTCTCAGGGGCCCAGGGGTGTGAGAATGCCAGGCACAGCGTAGGTGCTCAGCAAACTTGAGCAAAACTGGCGGAGGGAGGAGGACAGTTTGGGGACAGATGGGAGATAGGAAGACCTAGGGAGGGTAGGTGAGAACACCCTTTGCAAGGCCTGGAGATAATATGCTGATACACCGACAGAGGAGAAAAACAACTTTTG
This sequence comes from Murina feae, assembly GCA_004026665.1. Classification (NCBI taxonomy): domain Eukaryota; kingdom Metazoa; phylum Chordata; class Mammalia; order Chiroptera; family Vespertilionidae; genus Murina; species Murina feae. The sequence goes on along the minus strand of PVJC01039951.1, from coordinate 461 downwards.
AATAAGAATTGGGCCAGCAGGAGACCCTGGCTTCTTCCCCATCCAAAGTAGGCCTCGGGGTAGAAGCTGACTGACAACAACAACAGCAATCACGCCCCCCCACCACCACCACCTGTTCAGGCCCCCCAATCTCAGGACTAAGCACCTTTCCTGATCTGGAATCCTTACAACTGCTGCCTGGAGCTGGACACTCCCTTCCCCCCACTACAGGCACCAGAGCACCCCCAGGGGTCAGTGCCCAAGCAAGAGAGAACTTGTAACTCTGTTTTACAGATGAGAAGACTGAAGCTCTGAAAAAGGAGGCCACTTACCAGAGCCATCCAGCCTGTGGGCAGCAGAGTCGTTCAAGCCCAGGTCTCCCTACACCTCCTGACCTCGCCCCCCTCCAATAGCTGGCCCCAGCCTCCCGGGCCTTGGTTTCCCTTTCTCCATGGGGAGCTGTTGGCCTCCCCAGCACCCTA
>PVJC01039950.1:0-16034 GCA_004026665.1 Murina feae | reverse complement strand
ATGTTTAATGACTTGTACCAACCTTCAATACTATCTGCTTACTATGTGCTCTGCCTACATGCTTTACTAAAAGCAATTGTATGACCAAGCTGAATAAAAACAGGCAAGACTTGGACTCGTGGTTCCTTTCCCAAAAGAAGTTCCACCTGGCCCCCATGCTTAAAACTTATTTCTTGAGTAGTATCTTCATTGTGCACTGGCCCTCCTGCAGTCCCTCCTGAACCCACTGTGCAGGTCATGGCAAGTGGCGCCTGAGCAGGTACTTGAGAAGGTTCGCCTGAGGGGAACGAAGTGAAGTGGAAGTTCACGGAACGCACAAGCCCGTGCCAGCTGTGGAGTCGCAACCGTAAGTGAACGGGGACTTTTTTGAAATTAGCCAGGCCATTATGGGGCAGAATTCGAGTAAAGGGGAAAAACATTATTGTAGACTGTTGGCTTGCATGCTCAAGGAAAAGGGAATTAAGGTGTCAGAAGGTTCTCTCTTATGTTTTTGCATATCGTCATAGAACATAATCCCTGGTTTCCCGATGAGGGCACATTAGATGTAGAGTGTTGGGAAAGAGTAGGACAGAACTTGAAGAGAGCTCATCAGCAGGGGAAGAACTTGCCCCCAGATTGTTTCTCCTTGTGGAGCATGGTATTGCACTTGCTGGAACCTTTTCGAGAGGCAAAGGAGGCTAGACCTCTCTCCTTATATCCTCCACTCCTACAGAGGAACAGAAAGAAAAATTGGAGGAATGGCTTTCCTGTCCTCCTCCACCTCTGTGTCCTGGTCCTGAAATAGTGATTCACTGCTGATAGAATCAGCTGTTCAGAAAGCTATCCGAGAGGGATTAAGGGACGTGATGGTGGAGGAGAGACTTGCTTTTCCTGTTATAGAGGTAACTAACCCACGTAATTCAAATTAAATAAGACAGCATAACAGTTTGACTTAAAATGATAAAGGCTTTGCGTGAAAGCATAGTACAAAATGGTCCTACAGCTCCCTTTACTGGAGAAATCATGACTAACATTCCTGACGCATTCCTACCTCCTTTCGATTGGTATGCTTTGGCTCATGCAGCCCAAGATGGAGGGGACTACTTGCTGTGGAAGGGAGAATTTTTAGAGAGATGTCAAGAGCAGGCTCGTGCCAATCAAGGACAAGAATGTCCAAATAACTTTTAAATGTGAGCAGGACCAGGACAATATAGTGACTTGCAAAATCAGCGTGAGTATGTGCAACAAGCTTATGAGCAGATTAAACTTTGTGGAAGCAAGGCCTGGTGGGCTTTACCAGCTAAAGGGGATCCTGAGGGAGCTTTTATTAAGTATATGCAGGGACCTCCGGAATCATTTTCTGATTTTGTGGTTCGCCTTACTCAAGTGATGACATGGCAAGTACAGCATGTAATAGCAGGAGACATCTTGATTCGGCAGTTAGCATATGAAAATGCCAATGCTGATTGTAAAAAGTGTCTGACACCTCTAAGAAAAAGTGGTACCATTACAGAAAGGATTCAAGCATGTCAGGATGTAGAATCAAGCACTTTTCATGCAAACTTACTAGCTGCCGCTGTAACAGTAGGGAGTAAAAAAATGTTTTAATTGTGGGAAGCCAGGACATTCCAAAGGAATGTAGGCAGCCAGAAAGGACTCAGCGTGGCGGGCAACAGGAAAGGCGTGTGCATTCCACTTCCCGCTCCGGCACCCTCCTTGTGTCCTAATGTCAGAAAGAAAATCACTGAGCTAATCGATACAGATCTAAATTTCATAGAAATGGGCAGCCCTTAAATCAAGGCATAGGGAGTGGCCAGCCGCAGGGAAATGGCCAAAGGGGCTTTCCCCAGCCCCGTCAACAACAGGTGGTTTGCTCCCCACAAGGCCCACAGTGAATTCCCTCATCCAGGCCACTCCAGGGCAATGCAGGCCTTAATCTCACCAACACAGTAGCAGTCACTCGGATCCCTGACATAGCTCAGCAAGCTGTTCCTATGGGAATTGGGGGCCTCTACCACCAGGAATGTTAGGATTAGTCTTAGGAAGAAATGGAAACACTATGAAAGGACTGTTTTGCCTGGAGTCATAAATTCAAATTATAAGGGGGAAAATTGAGGTAATACTAGAATGCAAACAGATTATGCAAGTTACCCCAGGACAAAGAATTACTCAGCTCCTACTCATACCTTATATTCAGCAAGATAAGGCTATAAATAGAAACAGAGGAACACAAAATTTGGAAGCTCAAATATCTATTAAATACATGAAAATCCATCCAGTTAATTAATTTAAAAATAAAGAAAAAACAAAGGGTTTAGTAGACACTGGAGCTAATGTCAGTGTTATTAGTAAAGAATTCTGGCCTCCAAATTGGTCTGTAGTAGAAACTATGGGGTCTATTACAGGGGTCAGAATTCCCGATAATACTGCAGTATTAAAATGGCAAAGTAAGAAAGGATAAACAGAATGGTTTCAGCCCTAGTCTCTGGAATTTCAGTCAACTTATGGGGCCAGATGTTTTAGAGGGTCTATAAGTGTGTATTGTTACTGGCAAGGGATAGCAGTTAATAACTCAGATGGAATATCAAGCTGGTCAAGGTTTAGGGAAAAATAATCAGGGGAGTAGAAAACCCATTCAAGCCAAAGGGAACCCAGGAAGACAGGGAGTAGAGTATCAGCCTTTTTAGGAATGGCCATTAATCAGTCTCCTCACCCTCATGCTAATCCCTTACACTGAAAAGATAATAACCCTATGTGAATAGATCCGTGGCCGTTAACCAAGAAAAAAGTAGGTCACATTCATGACTTAATACAGGAACAACTGAAGGCTGGCCACACAGAGCCTACCAGCAGTCCTTGGAATACTCTTATATTGACAATACCCAAGAAGGCGACGGGAAAGTGGTGGTGGTTCCATGTTCTTAAAGCAGTTAACGCTACTGTACACACCATAGGAGCTTTACAGCCTGGACTCCCAGCACCTTCACAGATACCTCTAAATTGGTCTCATAATAGTGAATCTCAATTTTTTTTCCCCACCATTCCCTTGGCACCTCAAGATAAACAAAAATTTGCCTTTTCAGTACCATCCATTAACAATGTAAAGCCTATGAAAAAATGTCAATGGAAAGTTTTGCCTCAAGGAATGGCCAGTAGCCCTACCTTGTGTCAAAAATATGTTGCTCAAGATATTCAACATTAAAAGGCAAATATCCCCAGTATTACATTGTCCATTACATGGACAACTTGCTCTTGGCAAGCACACAGGAAAAGCAGACTATAGCAGTGTTTACCCAATTAAAGCAGCAGTCACCAACCAGTGGTCCATGAGGTCTGAAAGGTTGACGACTGCCGAATTAAAGAAAAAAGTCTCTAAATAGGGCTTAAAAATTGCTCCAGAAAAGGTACAAAGAGAAACGCCCTTCAAATACTTAGGAACCGTAATTGAAAACCAATGTATTAGGCCTCAAAAGGTAGAAATACAAAAAAAAATTTGCCTTAAAACCCTGAATGACTTTCAGAAATTATTAAAAGATATGAATTGGTTAAGACCTTATCTAAAAATCTCTACGGAAACAATGACAAATTTATTCAATATACTTAGGGGTGACTGTGATCTTTCCTCGCCCCAAACGTTGACAGATAAAGCTAGGGAGCAGTTACTAAAAATTAAACAGGCAATATCCTCAGCCCAAGTAGCATGGGTACAGCCTAAGTTGCCTGTGTTAGGACAGATTAATCCTGTTACAAACCGTCCCAAAATAAGGACTCTCCTGCTATTATTAAGTAAATTCACCTAGGGCATCAAACCTCTAAAACTGTGGTTACATATATAGAACTCATGGCTCAGTTAATACCTCAGAAAGCACTGCAGGCAGTTTAAAGAAGAAAGGCCCCAGGACATTTGTCCTCCCCTTACCGAGAAGCAGTTAGAAACCTTATTTCAGACTGATTTAAATTGGCAAATGGGAATAAGTGAATATTTGGGGGGACTTAATTGTCATCTACTAAAAGATAAATTACTACAATTTTTATATTACACCCTTATTATTATTCCAAAAAAATGTTAGACAGGAACCTATTCCTGAAGCATTAACTGTTTTTGCTGATGGTTCCTCTAATGGTAAGGCTGCTTATCATACAAAAAATTCAGACCAAGTCATCCACACTAGTCACACTTCTGTACAAAGAATTGAATTAAAGGCTATCAAGGCTGCATTGCAAAATTTCCAGAAGCCTCTCAATATTTCTAATTCTGTCTATGCTACTGGCCTAATAAACAAAATTGAAATGCTCGATTAAATAGTATTATTTAACAGTACAGCAAATTGTACAGCAAAAAATATCCCTTTTATATTACTCACTAGAGGCCTGAAAATTCGTGCACTTTGGGGGGGCGGTCCCTTAGCCTGGTCTGGCCCTCAGTCCACAACCCATCAGGGGATGTCCACCTGCTGGCTTAGGCCTGCTCCCTGGAGGGAGGGGGGATTGGGCCTAAGCTGGCAGTCAGACATCCCTCTAGCAGCCCAGGAGCCCTCGGGATATCTGACTAACGGCTTAGGGAGCATTCCCTAAGCCATTAGTTGGACATCCTTAGGACTGTCAAGGAGGCAGGAGAGGCTGTGCTGGCCAGCCATGAGCTAGCTTCTGGTTGAGCAGTGCTCCCCTTGTGGAAGCATACTGACCACCCGGGGCAGCTCCTGTGTTGAGCATCTGCCTCCTGGTGGTCAGTGTGCGTTATAGTGACTGGTCATTCCCTGTTGTTCCGCCGTTAGGATCAACTTGCATATTGTCCTTTTATTATACAGGATATCAAGGCTCAAATCACCCTGCCTGGTCAATTAACAAAAGAAAATGCATATGCCCATCAGTCATTTCATTACAGCAAGTCACAGAATCTCATCAGCTTTTACATCAGCCTGCCAAAATATTATCTAAATAATTCTCAATCATTTGACAGCAGGCTAAACAAATTATCAAGGAATGTCCCACTCGTATGTTACATTTGCCTCAAGGGCCTAACACAGAAATTAACCCTCGAGAATTGAAAAAGGTACATATCTGGCACATGAATGTAATGCATTATACTCCTTTTGGACGTCTTGGAGCATTGCATGTCTCTGTAGATACCTTTTCAAAGGTCCTTTGGGCCCCTGCATCGACAGGGCAAATGGTGAAACAGGTCATTAATCATTGCCTAACTTCTTTTGCTGTCATGGGAATTCCAAAAATTATTAAAACTGACAGTGGACCTGCATACACAAGCTGTCATTTCCAGCAATTTTATACAAAATGAAAAATTCAACACATTACAGAAGTACCATACAACTCCCAAGAATAGGCAATTATAGAATGCCAACATCAGTGGCTAAAATCCCAACTTGAAAAACAAAAAGGGGAAATACTAGAGAAATCTCCTGTAGGTAGACTACACCAAGCCTTAATTACTTTAAATTTTTTCACTTGTAATGTTGATGGTATGACCCCAATGAAGCTACACTGGTGTCGTGATGAGCCAAAGGAAAAAGGCTTGGTCAAGTGGAAGAATCCTGAGTCAGATTTATGGAAGGGTCCCAACCCTTGGTTAACATTTGGTCGAGAATATGTTTGTGTATTTCCAGGAAACTCCTACAAGCCTATGTGGATTCCTGCAAAGAACATCAAACTTCAACATGGATCCACGGGAGGAAATGACCAAACTCTTGAAGACCTTGCACCCAGAACCTCAACCTGTACCTCCTCAACCTGTACTTCCTCAGCCTGTACCTCCTTAACCTGTACTTCCTCAGCCTGTACCTCCTCAACCTGTACCTCTTCAACCTGTACCTCCGCAACCTGTACTTCCTCAACCTGTACCTCCTCAACCTGTACCTCCTCAACCTGTACCTCCTCAACCTGTACCTCCTCAACCTGTACCTGTGGCCGCAGACAATCAACCACCCTGCCCCCAGGCAGCAATAACCGCAAGTAAATTGCGGAAGTTAAGGCGTGTGAGGCGAACGACAAGAGAGAGTCTGGAAATGACATGGGGGATGGTAAAGAAGATGATTAATAAAGCTGAGCAAGTTTGTGAGGATACAAGAATCCCGAGAACACCTGAGAATGTTTTCCTTGCCACGCTATCAGTCATCAGTTGTGCGGTAATACTACTAGGGGTACATGGGGAATTGTATTAGACTTATGTTCCTGACCCTCCATGGATGAGACCCCTTACTTGGGCTGGTCTCCCACCTAGTATAGTCACCAGTAATACCAAGCACCTTGTTCATCCCAGGGGACCACAGAGAGGACAAGGAAGTATCTGGGCAAACTATAATTACTCGGGTGTCACTACACAGCTTGCCTTTTGTATGACAAAGAATCAAACTACTGCACCTTTATATGTAGAGTTAAAGAGAGGTCTTTGGTTAGCATGATCACCAAAGGAAGGGAGAGGCAAAAGCCCACATACATCTGTTATCCCTGATTGCCCCAGGAGAGGAATAGAAAATGTAACATTACTAAGCCATCCCCCCGCTCAGCCATTATGTAAAAATTTGTATAAATGGTACCCTACAGGGGAAGAAATTAATTGGCAAGACTATTATAGTGCCTACTCCACCAATCTTAATAGTTTTTCCTTTATGAATTGGTGCCCCCATGGGTCTGCATATAGTAGCAATCACACCTTAAAATGGACAGGGACTGCGTCCTACCTGTATGTTGAATCTAATCACTCCACCTCGTGGCATGGAGGAGGATTTGTTGGATCTCAGTTACAGCATGATCATTGGCCCCTACAAAGCACATAATGGAAATTAGCTGCTGTACTTGCACCTATAGAATGGCATAGTTATCACTCTAGCATAAATAACTCTACTCATACTTATATCTTACTAATGGCCCAGTGCATGAAATTCGTGCACATTAAAAGGGGATTAATTAGAGGAAATATTTTAATATTGCAATTTGCCCTTTCCCTATAATAGAAGTGTCAGAGATTAAAGAAAATTAGTAAAACGTATATGAAAATCTTCCTCCTGTCAGAGTCTGGGGTGCACCATGGAACCCAGAGTCAAGTCTTCAACCACCCGCGTGCACCTCAAAATTGCTCGAGACCCAAACCTGGATGGCCCCTCTTCATTGGGCTAGATCCAGACCCGGCCAGTCCCACCCTGTCAAGCCTGCCAGGTGGGGAGGGTGTGCAACCTGAGGTCCCCCATCAAGCCCTGCTGGGCGGAAGGAGTGGCCTGTGATCCCCCAGCCTGGCGCCGGGGCAGAGGGCACAGCCTGAGGTCCCCTGGCCTGGTGCTGGGGTGGGGGGCATGGTCTGAGGTCCCCTGGCCCAGCACCAGGGCAGAGGGCACACCTTGAGGGCCCCCATCAAGTCCCGCTGGGTGGGGGGCACAGCCTCAGGTCCCCTGGTCTGGGGCCAGGGGGGGCATGGCCTGAGGTCCCCCGGCCTGGCACCAGGGAAGAGGGTGCAATCTGAGTTCCTCTGGCCTGATGCCAGGGCGGGGGGAGCAGCCTGAGGTCCCCTGTCAAGCCCCATGCAGGAGGTGGATGGGCGCGCAGCCTCAGGTCCCTGCTGATTGCTCCTTAAGGCTCGTTATGGCAACTTAGCCTCAGCTGTGGGTGCAAAATGACCGGAGTGATGGTCAATTTGCATATTCCCTCTTTATTATATAGGATTGGGAACTCCCAATAAGACAGTATTTGCCAGCACCTGTGTATCTGATCTTTTTGTACTCCTCTCGGGCCCCATCCAGGTGTGCCTTAATACAAGGCGATTGTATGAGTACAAGCTGCGCACTATCCCATTGTGTTAATTCCACCTATGGAAAGGATTCTCTCATTAAGACAACCTGCTTTCGCTTGGGTTCCTACTAACCTAACCGAGCCTTGGGAATTTCATCAAACCTACCAACTGTTACATAACCTAGTAAAAATCTTAAAATGACAAAAAAAAATTCCTTGTAATGTTAACTGCAGGACTCTTTGCTCTAGTGTGTTACTTACTTCTGTGGGAATTGCTACTTCATCCATGGTACAAACTGTTCAAACTTTTCAGTTTGTACAGCAAGTTAAGAAAAATGTAATTAAGACCTTGTCCATACAAAAAAGAATTGACAGTCAATTTGAAATAGAATTATCGGCACTAAAATCTATGAATGAGTGATAAAATCCACAGCTAAGAGCAAAGAATGCTCCTACAGTATCATCATAATTTTTCCCAGATTTGTGTGACCCTCGTTCCCTATAACAGCACCGTACACCCTTGGGAATCAGTGAAAAATCACCTTCTTGGTACTTAGGGTAAAGGTAACACAACCCTTGATATTTTAGAATTACAACAACATATTACACAATTATCCCAGGCAAACTTACAAACTCGTTCCTTAGATACCTGGCAACAACTTAAAAAGGACATGGAAAAATTCACTCCTTTTCATTGGTTCTCCCTACATTTACCTTTTCACATAACCACTATTGTCTTTCTTATTCTTGGGTTTGTGTGTTTATATTTAGTCTGCAAATGTGAATGAAAAGTCTCAAAAAGACTTAAGCGCTACAGACTGCATATACTTTTCAAGATTTATTAAGAAAACAAAAGGGAGATGCCAGCCAGAAACCACCGCATAGCAGCATCGGCATGAAAGTGCAGCAAGGCATTTGGAACACCATAAACCTTGGGCGTCAGCAGGGCTGATGGCAGCACAGATTGCTCTTGCTGAGATTGCGGTGTCTGGAAGCATTCCCTGACCTGATAATCTTTGAGTAAATGTTTAATGACTTGTACCAACCTTCAATACTATCTGCTTACTATGTGCTTTGCCTACATGCTTTACTAAAAGCAATTGTATGACCAAGCTGAATAAAAACAGGCAAGACTAGGACTCATGGTTCCTCTCCCAAAAGAGGTAAAACTTATTTCTTGAGTAGTGTCTTAATTGTGCATTGGCCCTCCTGCAGTCCCTCCTGAATCCGCCGTGCAAGGCAAGGATTGTTGACAGGATGCTGGCAGGAGCATTTGTGTGTATGTGAAAGTGCTTTGTAAACTGTAAACATGAGGGCTTTACTGCAGGGCGGGAAGGAAGTGGTTCAGTTGCTGCCAGGCTGCATGGCCCCTGGAATGTAATAGGGAAGGCCAGAAGACCTGTCTGGCAGCCTTTGTTGGCCTCAGGGCATTTCCAAGGGTGCCCTATGCCAGGTGCTGTTTATGGCTTTGTTCACAGGACTTATTGTGGAGCACCTACTTCCTGGCGTGGTGTCCAGCCTGTTCTTTGGGTATGCCCAGACTTTGCAAAGTCCCAACCCCTTCTTCTATCCTACCCTGGAATCCTGTTGCCTATTGCTTAAGGAAAGAATGCTGTAGCAGGAGCAGTGGGAGTCTTTGGGTTTGAGTGTGGGTGGGGAGTGATCTAGCTCCGCCTCTACCTTCAACTCATCCTATATAATAAAAGCCTAATATACGAATCGACCGAATGGTGGAATATCTGGTTGCTATGATGCGTGCTGATCACCAGGGTGCAGACGCTCAATGAAGGAGCTGCCCCAGCCCACAGGCCCCAAGCCAGCTAAGGCAGGCACCAGCGGGGACCCTTCCTCTCCCTGCCCCCATCACCCCACTGGTCATCCTGCAGAGGGAGGCGACCTGAGGCAGCAGTGGGAGTGAGGATGGTGAGCAGGAAGCACCAGGCCGGCCAAGGCGAGTGTCATGGGGGGCTCCCCCCGCCCGCCCATCACCCTGCCGGGCCCCACAGATTGGCCCTGATCGCTGGCCAGGCGTAGGGAACCCTACCCATACACGATTTCGTGCACCAGGCCTCTAGGAGTGTGACATGAACAAGTCCCTTCCCCAGTTTTGGCTGAAGAGGTTACTAGTAAATTGGGTGACCATACCTCTCCAATGTCCTTGGGAATGAATCATTTTCATTTTTAAGTCTCAGCTCAAATGCTGCTTTCTTAGGGAAAACCTCCTTGATTTCACCATCTCATTTGTGATCCATGGCACATGATTTAATGCGTCCATTTGAAACACCTATTTTCTTATGTAGTTTCATTAAGTGTTAAGTGTTATGAAGAGGATTTCCATGCCTCTCCTGTTAACTGTGAACTCCTTCAGAACTTGTCACTCTCCTTTATATCTCCGTCTGAGTTTACTGCACAGAGCTTTTCTGATGATGATGATGATTTATTGATCATTTTCTTTATGCCCAACATTGTTGTTAGAACTTTTTTTTCTTATGTTAATAGTTTTTGGTCTGGTACCTTGCTCCTCTTACAGGCTTCCTCAAAAGCTGGAGGACAAGCGCCTGGAGCCTTTCCGAGTAGCTGCTACCCTGGTGGAGGGCAATATGGCAGCGGTTATGGAGGAGGTCCTGCCCCTGGAGGGCCTTATGGATACCCCAACCCTGGGGGCCTCCCCTCTGGAGCTCCAGGAGGACCCTATGGTGGTGTAGCCTCAGGGACCCCCTACGGTCAGCCACCTTCAAATTCCTACGGTGCCCCGTCTCCTGCGCCTTATGGACAGGGACCTCCTCCAGGTAAGTAGGGATTTGGGGCTCCAGATGCCTCTGACCTTGTTCTCAGTTACCCAGGGCCCATCCTTGTCCTTCGGTGGATGTGCTGGCAGCCCAGCATCTTCTAGCTTCAGCATGCATCAGCGGAATAGAAGTGTTTGAGTCAGCTTTGCAGTGGTAACAACAACTCCATCTCTCTGGCAAACAGCAAACATTGCTTTCTATTGCTTGCTCACACTCATTGACTTACTTACATGTCAGCAGCTGTGGGTTTGGCTGCTAAGATTCTGCCCCACGTGTCTTTTCTTTCCAAGCTCCAGGTTGGAGGAACAGCCGTTATTTGAGATTTGTTCTTGTTGCAGATAAAAAAGAGCAGGAGAGTCAGCAGGAATGTGTGATACTTCTTAAAGTCTCTGCTTTCAAGTACTTTATATCTCCCACTTCTGTTCTCTTGACCAAACCACACACCCTGGTCCAGCCTCTTAACTAATGAGATGGGAGTGGAAACTCCTCATGGAGGGGCTCTGCAAGCCACCGGGCAGTGGAGAGAATGGACAATGCTCTTACAGGGGAGGCAGTGGGTGCAAAACATAGGTGAGCAAATAATTGGAGATACTACAGCCTATCATGGGGAGAAGCCCCATTTCTGTGGGAGACTGACTACTATATGTAGAAAGGCAAGGTAGTGTAGCTGTTGAACGCTTGGGCTTTTGAGATCAGACAACCTACTGACCTGACCAGATTACTTTACCTCTTTAAGCCTTAGTGTTTACATCTGTAAAATGGGTGAGTGTCCCTCACAACATTGTTAACAAGGATAAAATAAGAATGTGCAGGTAAACATGAGCACAGTGTCTGGCATATGGGAAGGGCTTAATAAATAACATTCTCTGAGAGGACTTGTACTGAGACATTCTTAGCAAAGAGGTGTTCAGCATTTAATGTGATAGCAGATATGGCAAGGGCCTTACCACTGACATGCTGAGGCAGGCAGATGGTGGGATGGGCTAGGGGAGGAATAAAGAGCAGAGATACTGGACAACATGGGGAGAGAGAGGGGCCTTGGCTCTTCAGTGGAGGCAGAGAATCTTGGGTGAGGGTTTTGGGCTCAGTGAAGATTTCTGAGTGCTCTCAGGAGCCAGGAGAGGTGAGTGCCCAGTCCTCGGTTTCCTCCCACACTCATAGCCTCGTCACCATATGCTGTTCCCAGGAGACCAAGCCAGCAGCAAGGCAGCCTGGAACCAGTCTGGGGCCACCTGAAGGGCCTCTGGGAATGGCATTGCTGGGAGGCTACAGCATCTTAACAGATGTACCCAGGCAGGAGCCTCTGAGGGGGATGTTCAGACCATGAGGTTCTAAACACTGAGCTCTGGTGTTTATGGTGGCAGAGCCCACAGCTTCTGGCTATTTGCTTTTAGCTCAGCAGCTTCATGGTGGATTTCCTCATTCTTTCAAAATCCTGTCTCTAGGCCTACATGAGGTCATTGTAAGGAAATCTTATATTGGAGGTTTATTCCTCCAGGGCCTGAGGCCAGAGATAATCTCTGGGGCTGCTGAAGAAAGGAAAGATGTGCCTTAGGCTCTTAGCTGCTGTCTCTGCAACTCTTCATTCTGCAGTGCAGCTAGTGGCCTCCTGGAGCAGTGCTTTAAAGTGGAATCCATATATCACCTGCAAAAAAGAATGGAACTCCACCTGAAGCCCCACCTCAGCCCCACTGAGTCCAGGATCTAAGGTTGGAGCACCACTGCTCTGTAAGACAGAGTTGACCAGTAAAGGTGCCCCACCGCCCACTGGACACATCCGGGTGGCACTCCAAACCCAAAGGGCCTTTCCAGCCTCCTCACCTGAATTGCTTCTCCCTCCCATCAGCCCAGGACCCCTCGGAGTGCTCTGAACATACTCTGCGCCTCTGTGTTTTTTCTTCTCCCTGTAACAGCTCTGTCCTCCTTTCAGATCCAGTTTACTAAGTGTTCCTTCCTCCGTGGAAATGGGACTGCACACATTCCAGACCTTTCGCTAAAACTTTCTGTTGCTGTTATCTGATTTTATCATCACAACCACCTCGAGAAGTAGGTCTGAAAAAGTGAAACAATTAGTCTGAAGTCACACAAACTAGTGAGGGTCAGAGCTCTTTGCTTTCAGAGCCCGGGCTCTTGTATGCAAACTGCAGGGACCACCTGTTACAGAGACTGTCTCTCTCGGGCTGTGGCTTTCACTCCCTATGGCAAAGCTGCTGTTTTAGGAAGGACAGTGGGGCTGCCTAGTTTCCCATTCAAGGAAGCTAGATAGTCCCTCCGTCAGGCAAACCTCCTGGCCTCATCTTTAGGACTGGGTGGTGGAGTCTGTGCTCCAATAGGGCCTGTGGCTGTCTCTGATATCGCCTGTGCAAAGGGGCCCTTTTTGTGGCCAGTTAAGTCATGAGGTTTAGCAGTACTGTGTCGCTCTGGCCTTTCCTAAGATAGTCTTCTGCGCTTCTCCACTTTCATCTGTCATTCTTTCCCCTGCTCTCCAGCTCACTCCACATGCCTCTTCAAGTGAGTGATCCTTTCCTCCATCTACTGACAGACACAAAGCTCCTTACAGTACATGCTCCCAACAGACATACAGCAACACTAATAATCTGCAGTCACATAGTGCTTAGCTTGTAGCAGGCGCTGATTTAAGGGTTTTCATATAATTATATCTTCATAATTTATGAAGCAAATGCTATTGTGGCCTCATTTTACAGGTAAGAAAACTGCTACACAGAGAATTTAAATAACCAGGGGCTATAAAATGGGGGCTGAGGGCTGAGACTGTGAGGGGTCTTGGGTTGACGGAAGAAAGAAGCAATTCAGGTGAGGAGATTGGAAAGGCCTTCGGGTCTGGAGTGCTGTTACACTGAGGCCAAATCGGCATGAATTGAGCACTTTTCCTCTCTGTGCCTGCCTCTGTGCTAGCCCCTGGGGATTCAGATGAGTTTGCTCCTGCCCGGAGGTTGTTTCAGGTCTAACCAGGAAGGTGGTTTAAAAACATGTACACAGTGGAATGAGCAGGGCCATAAAAGAGGAGTAGGTCTCCTTAGATCTTTGTGGATAAGAGAACCCCTAGACAGGGAGGCACTTAGGCTGACTCTTACTAGCATTTCTGCCGATTGGCCTCGAGACCTTCGTTTGACGCCCTGGTTTGCACCCCTTCCTGCAGGTGGCGCCCCTCCCAATGTTGATCCTGAGGCGTACTCCTGGTTCCAGTCAGTAGACTCTGATCACAGTGGCTACATCTCTGTCAAGGAGCTGAAGCAGGCCCTAGTCAACTCCAACTGGTCCACGTTCAATGACGAGACATGCCTCATGATGATAAGTGAGTACCAGCCCTTCCCTGTGGGCTCAGGCTCGGGGCAGAGCCACCGATGTCTGACAGTAGGTGGGTGGGTGACCATTCTCAGAAAAAGTGTTTAGCCAGGGGGGATTTCTGACTGGAAACTGGTTTCAAGGAGAGCTCTAGACTGAGAGCTCTTCCTTTGAGATCTTTTCTCGAGTTCTAGGCCCTGCTGAGTCACAGGCTACCTCCATTTCCCTTTCTTCAGAATGGGATCCTTGCCCTGGTAGGAGATGCCAGGGAAGGTTCATCTGCCTGCAGAGAAAATGCAGTTCTGGAAGGGTGGCCAGGGGCGGGGGATGCTGTGGCACCCGATGAAGGGAAGTCGTGGGTGGAGGCATCTGGGCCTTGGTCCTGTGGAGTCTCCTACTCCATCCAGCCTGAAGAGAAGGACTGCCTCCGTGGAGATGGGCTGCCTGAGGACCCCTGGTCCTCAGCCCTGAAGCCTGCCTTCCCTCTTTCCCCATCTCCCCAAGACATGTTCGATAAGACCAAGGCAGGCCGCATCGACGTCCACGGCTTCTCGGCCCTGTGGAAGTTCATTCAGCAGTGGAAGAACCTCTTCCAGCAGTACGACCGAGACCACTCGGGCTCCATCAGCTACACAGAGCTGCAGCAAGGTGAGGTGCCGTGTTTGCTTCACTCCCTAAGAGCCGGGCCTTTTCTCTAGCCTCCGACTACCAGTGTCCATTGCCCTGCTAAATGGAGCCCTCAGCACAGCCTTACTCCTCTCCTTCTGTGGCCTGGCTGCGGCTTTGAGCCAAGACCCAGGGCAAGGGAACAGCTGGGCCCGGGGTCAGGGCTGGACTCTGATGATGGCACTCCTGGCAGTGCTAGGTGAGACAGCTCCAGCCTACAGAGCGCTGGGGATGGAAATGGAGTAGCCCAGGGTCCTGGAAACCAAGATGTGTGGTGTGTGTGGCTCTCTCCGCTCTCGTCTCTAGCATGCAGGATGGGAAGAGCCCTGTATGGGGGCTTAGAAAGATGGTTTCTGTTGCTGGCAATGCCAGAAGGCAGTTACCTTCCCCACTCCGGACCAGACCACTCCAAATGCTGCAGTTGAGTAAGATGACCAGCGGCCACAGTTCCAGATCTGGTTCCAGTTCTGACTCTAGAGCAGCAGCTGCCAATTTGTGGTCCATGAGGTCTGAAGGTCGGCAGCTGCTGCTCTAGAGGAAGGGTGTTAGTGGTCTGATGAGAACCTGACAGGCAGCTTTGCCACCTGAGAGGGGAAAGGGATCCCCAGAGAACCCAGCCCCTTGTCCTGGCTGTGGATTTCAGTCCTACTAAGGAGTTCTGTGGCAGGGAGGGGAGGAGCTCACCGTATCTGCACCCTGGCAGAAGGGAGAGGAGATGGCCTGTACTAATCACCTACTCTTTTGCGGAGTATCTAAACTAATAAAAGCGGAATAGTAAAATTAACCGTTTCTCCTGGACGCCCAACAGCCAATCAGAGCGACTGTATGCAAATTAACCCAGCCAACATGGCGGCCGCCACTCACGGACCTGAGTAAACGTTTAGGCAGCGTCCGTTGCCGCAGGAGCGAAAGCGAAACTACCTGCTCGCTGGCTCCTTAGCCTTGCCTGAAGCAAAACACATTTGCAACACATTTGCAACATAATAAGCCGGGCCTGAGTCTAAGAGTAACAATTGTTTCATTATAGAAGCCACCAGGTGAGGCAGAGGAGGCTTCCTTAGTAAAAGGCCTCGCCTTAAAGGAACAGCATCAATTATAGGAGATAAACCCCAGAACCTGCGTCCAGCTGGCCTTGCTGGGACATTGGGTCAATGGGAGCTGTGGGCAGCTTTAAAGCCCCTCACCCAGCCTGGTCAGGCACGCCAGCAGGTGGGCATCCCCAGAGGGGTCCCAGACTGTGAGAGGGCACAGGCTGGGCAGAGGGACCTCCCAAGTGCACAGAGCAGCTGCAGGGCGGAACAGCGCAGGACCCAGGACCTGTGAGTGGGAAAGAGGCGGCAGGGTTGGAGGGCACTGGGAAGCGGGAAAGAGGCAGCAGGGTTGGAGGGCACCGGGAAGCGGGAAAGAGGCGGCAGGGTTGGAGGGCACCGGGAAGTGGGTAAGAGGCGGCAGGGGGTCGGCAGCCTGCTTGGTGGGCTTCCCAGGCCCTTTGTGGGGCATCGGGGAGCGGGTAAGAGGTGGCAGGGGGTCGGCGGCCTGTTTGGCAGCTGTCCAGGC
>PVJC01039949.1:0-16028 GCA_004026665.1 Murina feae | reverse complement strand
TCAGCATTAAAGTATCATGAGACAGTTAAAAAGGAGGCAACACTGGTAATCCCTCTACTGACAAAATTATTCATATGTCATTGCCTTCTGCCAGTTAGCAATAATCATATTCTCCTCTATGCCTTCATAGTACTTTAGACATATGTTCATTATACACTATTTATTTTATTTTATTAGGATTCATTTGTATAACTCCATCCTATTAAGGCTACAAGGTGCTTTAAAGGAAGGGATTGCTTTGCATGTATCTATATCTCAACACTGACACCAAAGTTGAAATTTAAATTTTGTTTCTTTCAATAAATAATTGAATGAATTGCTATGGAAGCAATGATTTGGCAGTAGAGGAATAGATCGAACAAAAGTACATGGTCAGGAAGCCAGACTTAAAGTTGAGGCTGCTCTTGTTAACCAGGTGTTTCGTATTTGTCCATCTTTTAAGGGGATCGGACTCTCAAGCAGCCCTCCCCCTTCTAGGAGAAATACTTTTCTAGATGCAAGGAAATACCCATTCTTGACCTGAGGAATAAGAAGTAAAAACTAGACCCTGTGTAGAAATCCTAAACCAGAGCAGGACCCAGAAAGTTGGTAGCTGATACAGTCTGTTCTCTAACAATAGAGAAACACCCTCCCCGACTCGCCCAGCCAGCTTTGGCTCACCGTGTTTTCCTCCGGTGGAAACACACCAAGCACAGAGAGAAAGGAAAGGATCATTCTGAGTATAGGGTTTACCTAAATCCTGAGCAGAGAGGAAATAGAAACGCATTGGAAGTAAAAATCAGAAATCACGAGCAGCCCTGACAACAATATCCAATGGGACTCCCACTAGCTTCATTGCCGTTAAGAAATTTGGAGCCCCCTCATCCCACGGACACTGTGTGCAAGACTCTCTGGTTCAGCGAGGCTTCTCCTCTCTGTTTCCTCATCCTCCAGCTGAGTCTCACCATTGCAGGCACTTACGCGGACAGTTCACAGGGAGTTTGTAATATTGCTTGAAGGCCCTCAGATGAAAGCAACTTTCTGAAGACAAAACTGTGGTGATGTAGCTAACCTCCTTCATGCTTCCTGTAACTTGTAGTATTTCTTAAAAGTCAGTTCTCTGGGTTGACATTGCTTAGTTTATTATATCTCAGATAAGCCCGACTATTAATAATTTACTCATTTCTCATTTACATTGCATTATGTTTGTTTTCTTAAGGAAGTAAGAGTATTGATTTTGATTCCTATATCATGAAGCAAATTATTTCTGACCTCTGTATGTAAAGAAGATATGCACTTAAGCTGCAACTCTTACTAGCCATGAAATGCCCTGCAGAATCATGAATATTAAAGCAAATAATTTTCCATCTTGTGACCAAGAGGGAAAAAAATGAGGTCATTTAATGTTGAAATAAAAAAAATAATAATAGTTGAATCATGTAGGAGTTGAGGAAAGTTTCAAGGGGAATAAAGAGCTTAATATAAAGAAATCTAAATGTTACTGCCATAACTGTAATGCTACAAGAGAAAAGATATTCAGAGTTGTATCATTCTATCCTGATTAAAAGAATTTTATTTTCCTCAGAAAGTGAGTTGCTCCTTTTTTAAAAAAATATATATTTTATTGATTTTTTTTTACAGAGAGGAAGGGAGAGGGATAAAGAGTTAGAAACATCGATGAGAGCAAAACATTGATCAGCTGCCTCCTACACACCTCCTACTGGGGATGTGCCTGCAACCAAGGTACATGCCCTTGACCAGAATCAAATCTGGGACCCTTCAGTCTGTAGGCCGATGCTCTATCCACTGAGCCAAACAAGTTAAAGCAATGAGCTGCTTCTTCAGTGATCACTAATTATGATCACTAATTATCCCTTTGCAGAATAATTATTTTCCCTTTGTCTAGCTATCCTATTGAGGTGTGTGAGATCATGGCCTTGGAATGACACACAGCAACAAATATCTCTTACATAATAAAAATTTCTTAAAACTAATTTTGTTTCCAGTTCACTATATAATTATACTCTTTACTTCCAAAATCTAAATCTTTCTGAATTTTGTGAAACTGATCTCCTCTAAGATTTTTCAGCTAATGTGCTCAATGTAGAAGGAAGTATGGCTGCTGAGCCATTGGGAACTGGAAAGAAGGATATGGTGGGGGTGGAGGTGGCAGGGTGTCTCTCTGCTAGGATGCTCGGTGAAAGTAAAAGTTAAAGAGGGTATCCGGGGGATAAATGGTGATTGGAAAAAAGTAAAATAAAAAACAAGTTGTATATTTTTAAAAGAGAGATTAATACAAGGGTTGATTTGCAATAGGGTCCAAACAGAGTCCAAACTCTGCATTTCTTTGATCCTTTGTTCATATTATGGTGACACAAATCAAAGGATATTCAAAGTTGTGGCATTCAGGCATATGCTGACTGCAGAGGGAGGAGCCTCCTCTTTAGGGCCATAGTCACCACTACCCTCACCGCTGCTTCCTTTGGTGTCACAGCACACACTAACCTCTGCTTTCTATGTTCATCTACCCTTACAATCTCTTCCAATTGATGTTCCAGGTTGCTTATATAGGATTATATTTCCGATTGTTTTCTTGTTTCCCCAATATCACTGTAAACACCATGAGGAAGAATATATATGTTTATATGCACCAAAATATCCAGCGCCACGTGTGCCTTTTTTAATTTTTAAATATATTTTTATTGACTTCAGAGAGGGAGAGAGAGATAAAAACATCAATGATGAGAGAGAATCATTGGTCAGCTGCTTCCTGCATGCCCCACACTGGGGATTCAAGCCCACAACCCAGACATATGTCCTGACTGGGAATCAAACCATGACCTCCCGGTTCATAGGTCGAACCTCAACCACTGAGCCATGCCAGTTGGGCCCATGTGTGCCTCTTTATATTCCCAGCTTCTCTGCAGTGCCAGGCACATAGCAGTGTTAGATAAATTCATATTTATACTAGAGGCCCAATGCACAAAATTTCTTTAAGAGTAGGTCTTTCTTTCCCCGACTGCCAGCACCAGTTTCCATCTGGCACCTGGAACCCAGGCTTCCCTTCTAGCCCCAGCTTCATCTGGAAGGTCGTCCAGCCTAATTAGCATATTATGCTTTTATTATTATAGAAGAATAACTATACGTTAAATACTTTATATAATTATAAACTATGGTTAATTCAAAATACAACTGAAGAATGATATATATTATTTATCTAGACCCTAGATGGTATTTTCATTTCAATAAACAGGTAGTGAGAATATAATTTTGCTCTTGGCATTCTTTAATGTTATCACAACAGAGCTATAGAAGAAAAATTAATCATTTCACACAAGGTAGCATCAAAAACCTCTGAGACAGGTGTGAATTTATGTGGCTTCCTTCCTGTTCCCATTTTTAAAAACATACAAACGCTACTCAGCAAATGTAAAGTGCAAGTGAACATCAGAATATCTGCATGTGTGATTCCTTGGCATAATTCTCTAATGTACAGTTTTACACATTCATCTGGTTGCTCGTTAGGGTGATTTTCATGGTAGCTAATTGTTTTTTTTAATAATTATTTAGGTCTGAGTTAGTTATGCCATATAGTCATTAATTTCTTGTATCCTTAAAAAAATGAGATAGGGTATCAGTGAATGTACTTCTAAATGTTTTTATAGCTATTCTTATAAATCATTTTATATGTATATAAGAAAAAATGTATATGTAGTTAAAATAAGGTATGCCATTAATATTTAGATGCAACAATTTGCATTTTCTCAATTTCAAAACACTTGAAAAATCATCTTCTTTTATATTATAAATATTGTTTTTTATTTCCTCAAGGTGAAACTATACAGAGAATTATGTTATTATCAAGTGAGATGAGGAAAATATATTAAGTATGGTCAGTGAAGAAAAAAATTTTATGTGCTTTTGATCCACCTCCATTTAGCTTTATTGATATATAATAGATATCAAGGTATTCTAAATGGTTGTCTAGTGATAACAATTACATTTTGGAGCCACACTTTATCAAGTTGATTCTACATATAAGGATTTTACTACCCAACATACAATGCTATAATGGGCTCTTCTCTTTTAGCTAATGATAGTCTTTTAAATAACATGATCAAAGCCTTGGCACTTCTTGAAATTAGGTTAAAGACATCTTTTAAAATTCACGTTTCACATGAAGTTAGAATTTCAGTGATATGGTTAGCTCTTCAGACAGAAGGAAATGAGAGAATAATTTTTAGTAATTGGTTTTCCTTTCAATCCATTGAGTTTCCTAGATGAAAATAACTGGTCTAAAGAAGTAAATTTCCCTGTGACTTCCGTAATCTCTAATATCTCATTTCACCTGTGTATTTATGTAGTTTCTCTCTTTTATGCAGGGTCAGAGTGGATGTCCAGCAGCCCCTCTCCTGTCCCCTGATTAAATTCACAGCACATGCTCCCACCAGCGTCTATGCAATTAAACTTGCTATTCTTGACACTCAAGCAGAAACCATTGAAAATGCAATGGTAACTGTTGTGTGGATGAAAAGGCCTATTTGTCACCATTCATTATGCCAGTTGAGCCATGATAAATTAACAGAAACGGAGTGTTTTCCATATATCTAGTGTGAGCTCCCTACACCTCATGGTCTGAGTGCTGAGAGGGGGTGCTGTGTGAGGAGATGGCATGCATAATGCAGGAATCCTAACTTGGCAGTCTGAAGCCTGAATGACCCGATCTGACTCATCTCTATGTCAAACTTGTTTGACATTTGGCTAATGTGTAATTTTGTGTTGACATGACTCATTGAAACTTAAACATGTCAAACTAAATATTTGAACTCTACTTAAAACCTTTATTAAAAATCTAAAGTGTATGTTTGAAGCCTTTAAGAAAGCACCTTAGCTAAACATAAAATAATTATACATAATAGTTTCAAAGATTCTCGACTTTTCTCTTTTGAAGGAGCAGACTAACCTAGGGATATTGATGTTTTGCTTTCAGTATGAAACTATTTCAGTATGAACTTGTCTCCTCTTGATACAGAGATGTGAAAGCTCAGTACTTCTTAGGAAAGCTAGAACTTCAGTTTATCAGTGACAGGGGATTTGGGGTCCATACACACCAGAGGACAAATCTCTAATATATGGGTAATTACTGCCTACTTTTAAAGTTATTTAAAATGAAATAGATAAATGAGAAAGTTAAAAAGTAAATTAGTGAGCTTTTTTTAAAAAAGGTTTTTAAAATATAATTAAATATAGTAGCATTTTCAACATCTGAAATTGGAGACCAGGAGAAAGTAGTTACTATATTGAAGTCTAGATTCAATGTAAATAGCTGTCTCTGCTCAGTAGAGGATAGGAACCAACTCAGGAGTGGAGACTTACTGGGTCTGGCAAAGAAACGATCTTCTCTCCCATCCAGTCCAACAAATCCATCACCCAACACAGCCATTTTAAAATTTCCAAACAGGATAAAAGACCAAACCTTACTGCATTTTAGACCAGCATCTTGTGGATACTGCTGGAGCCGCACAGTACTGAGATAAAAATAGTATTCCTCATCACCTCACCCCAATTTGCCTCCCCTTCTAATGGGTTTCCTATAAGTATCTTGACTGAAATTTGGGAACAGCGAAAAGATATTTTTCATGACAAACTATGACAAAATGTTCAGGAAAGCTCATCTTAACAAATAAAGCTAACTGAAATATAAAGGGCAATATTAGAATATTTATAAAGGCAATAGAACACAGTCCTACAATACTACTTCAAGTTGTGCCAAAATGAAATGCTCTGAGTCTTTATTTGGGTAAGGCACCGATATAGAAAATATAGGAACACTTGAATTTCTAATTTTGCACTGATAATAAAAGGAGATAAGAGTAGCTTGCAATAACATTACCACGTGCAGAGTGGAGGCCCTACCAGCTGTGGTTAAAGCAGAGGACTCAGCAAGTGGGATGGTGTAAAAGAGTGAAACCCTTCTCCCCTGACAGCTGCTCAATTCCCTTCAGCAGAGCTCATTTTTTTTATTTTTATTTTTTTTGTAAATGCCCTTTGGCACTAAACTGACCTTTTCCATGAACAGGTCAGCCAGGTGCAAGCTACCAGATGTGACTTTCCATGGTTTCTAAGCCTCAGGAGGCCATTTATCTCTTCTACTAACTAGGATGCAATGCTCACAGGAAGTGCACTGAAGCAGCAGTTCTACTGGGGTATGAGGATTTGACAAAACTGAATGTTCTCCAGTTGGAAAAGCACTCTGAATGTGTTGTTTCTTTTCATTGTATTGTGATTATAGCATAAAACAGACTCAGTGTTTTGGGTGTAGTATGAAGATGCTTATAAAGCCATTTCTAATAGTCTAAATGATCTTACACACATATGGAATGTCCTTTTTACCCATTTTACTTTGAATATATTTTTAATGGTTTAAAAAACATGTTGGGTTCAACTGGAGGATCTCAAACCACTAAAAGAATACTGTTGTACTCTCAGCACTTCCCTCAGGCTGTCTTCCATGACCAAGCTCAGCCCCATTTTATGCCTGGTGGCTCTGTTCCTAATAAATAGTACATCCTGTCCCTCCTCCCCCAGCTAGGGCTTTAGGGTCTCCAATCCCCATCTTTCCATGTCTCAGCCAGGGGCTTAATGGATCACCAACCTCATCAGATAAACTAATCTCAGCTAATATTTCAAAGGCCTTGTTGGAGGTAACATGTATCTAACACCCCTTAACCTGATCTGTTCTTATCTAACTTAGTGGTACTAAATCTGGAGAGTTCCTTAAAAATGAAGATTCTTGAGCTTAATCCAGATTTTTATTTTGCAAGTTTAGGGGGACTCAGAAATCCCCAAATAATTATATAGGGCAGCCAAGTTTGTGAATGATTCAGTCAACTCACTAATGGCTATTGTGGGAGATGTGAGACCACAGTAACTAATGGGACACTTTCTTGACAAAAAAAAATCCATGGGTTCACATTTCCAGTCTGTCACTTATTATTTGTGTGGTCTCTTCAAGCCTCTGTTTTCTCCCTTAGAAAACAAGGAGGTAACACTGTTTGCCCAGGTTGTTATGTGAGTGAATGAAACAATTTTGTTGAAGTTGTTAATATGAGGCAAGAACACTAAAATTCAGAGAAGGGGAATAAAATCCATGTTAGCATAGAAATAATGGTTATATAATACAGTCCTGAAAGAAATATTCAATTATCCTGCTTTCCTGATGAGGAAGTCAAGTCATGACATCTGGGCCATGAATGGAATTTTCCTGGGTGGAAATGAAGAACTGAGAGGATGTGGAATGGTCCAGGTCAGGACACAGGGAACTTCCCTTGGACAACCTGAGAATCCTCCATATAGTCATTTGCATATATTTGTTAAGTGCTTACTGTATGCAAATCCAAAGGACAGCACACAGAGATGTAAGAGACACATTGTCCCTGCTCTATTACAATTTGTGTTCTAGGGGGAGCAAGCCTGATAATATACAAATAGACAAATGAGCACTAATCCTAAAATATAAAAACCCTGGGTTCCTCATGACCAGAGGCTCAACCAACAGTAAGTGAGTCCTAGAGTCAGTGCTGGGTTGCTGTGGTGACCCAGCACTGACTGCTGAGGAGGCTGTGAATCAGGCCCAGAGAGAAGCCTGAAGAGAGAAGCAGGTTCTAGTCTGTAGCCTGTGTGGCAGCTGTTGATCATCACTTGCCTCTCTCTTTCTCTCCTGGAGCCAGCAGCCAGGCCTCCATTTCTTTCCAGGCCTCCACCAGGGCTGCTGATCAGACCTGCCTTTCTGGTCAAGCCCAATTGATAGGCCCAGAGATGCTGACTAGCATAGAAACTGACCAATCAGAACCAAATCTGGGTGAAGTGTGAGGAGCCAATGGCTGCCTAGGAGGCAGAGCTTTTGACATTGACTGGCATAGAAACCGACCAATCATAACCAAATTGACCAGCAGGGGAGGACAGTTGAGGGCAAGATCAGGCTGGCAGGGGAGGTCAGTTAGGGGCAATCAGGCAGGCAGAGGCAGTTAGGAGCAATCAGGCAGGCAGGCAGAGGTAGCTAGGGGCTACTAGGCAGGCAGGCAGGTGAGCAGTTAGGAGCCAGCAGTCCCAGATTTCAAGAAGGATATGCAAGTGCTGGCAGTCGGACATCCCCCAAGGGGTCCCTGATTAGAGAAGGTGTAGGCTGGGCTGAGGGAACCCCCCCCATGCACAAATTTTGTGCACCAGGCTACTAGTGAATAAATAAGAAAAAAAGCCGACTGTGATAAAGTTCATGTGGGACATTAACAAGGTAATGTGAGAATGACTGTGTAGACACTTTTGATTGACAGGAGAGGCAGTCATCTCCCAGAAAGTGATATTTAGGCTGAACTCTGAAAGCCACGAAGGAGGCAGCCATGAGAAGATGGGGGTAAGGGTTTTTCTGACAGAGGTCACAGTTAGTACAAAGGACCTAAGTGAAAAGATAAGAAAGTGGTCAGATCATAGAAAGCTTTGTATTCCTGAGTCAAGAGTTTGGATTTTATTCTAATGGTGATGAGAAGCCCTTGGGAAGTTTAAAATAACAGTAGTGTCATGGTTAGTGTCATTGGGATCAATGTGGAATCTCAATGAAGAATAGCTTGTAAATAAGGATGATAACGTTGTTAGGAGCAGCTTGGGTGTTCAGCAAAGAATGAATTTTATGAGGAAAGGAGTGAGGGCATGAGGGCAAGCACACCATTCAGAAAGCTACTATAATAGTCCAGGCAAGGGGATGGGTTAAGGCAGTTTAGAATAGAATGATGACCATGGAGAGAGACAGAAATGGATGAAATCAAGACATGTTTTAGAAACAGTGCATACAGTTCTTATGATGTAGTGGAAATGGGATAGGAAGGGAAGACAGGGACTGAGGAGAAAACAAGGCTTTGGGGCTAAAGCAGGTAGGAGATGGGCAGCAGAGAGCAGCTTGGTAGAGGGCAAATTCAAAAGCTCTCTTGGTGACATTTCAACTGTCATAAAACTTAAAGAACAGAAAAAAAGAATTTAGCCGTCTAAATAAGTCCATGAAAGCCATCCAATGCTTACTTAAGTACCATGAAAGCCACTTCTGAAGTAAAATACTAACAATACAGGAACTGAACTTTAGTAAATGTTTTATTCTAAGGGACATTAAAAAATAATTTTAACAATGCATTTATACACAGAACAGCTTTTTAAAAATCACTCCCTGATCTGAACATTTTAATAATTTTATAATACACAAGACTATTCAGTGATATGCCAACATATTAGTACAATTGAATTAATAATCTAAGTTAGAACTTGATTAATTTGCTGCCATGAGATTAAAGGTGGGTAAACTTTAATCCTGGGTCAGCTATAGTGATAACGGAATTCACTATGTACGAGGCTCTGTTTTAAATGTTATCTCTCCAAAGCTCTGTGAGAGAAATTCCATACTTAGCCTCATTTCACAGAGGAAGGACCTGAAGTGACTTCCCTGCTGTCACAGAACCTTCAAGGGGAAAGCAGACTTTGAACTTAGCCTGTCTGACTCCAGAGCCCAGGCTCTTAAATCACGCGAGGAAACCAGGACCTCCTGGGCAAGATACCTCTCTGCCCTCCTGTTTCGGTAGAAAGAGTTAAGAACTTCATGCTCCTGGCATTCCCTTGATAGAATTCTGTCCATCTATAGCTAAAAATAAATGAGACCAAAGTCCCAGGTTTTTGAAAGCTATGATATAAGAAAAGACAATTAGATTGTTTATTGTATGAGTATATTGTTTTAATTTGCCTTATGCAATAAGCCCCCATTAATTAATACTTCACTCATCTCATGTAGATAACTAAGTACACTGTACGTAATTAATATTAAGAAATATCACTTCTTCAAATAATTCTTTAGAGTCTTTCTTATTTGTAAGCTAGGAAAAATCCAGATTATTTTTAAGAGTCTATTATTCCTGGTTTTAGTAAGTAAATTTATTATGTTCCCAAAGTATCTTATACTTACTATGCAGTATAAAACAATCAAGGTATTTTGCGAAGTATAGTTTCATAAACTTAGCTTTATTATTTGTTAATATTCATTTATATCTTATCTTAAAATATTAACTTTCTTTGAGATTAGTAAAATTCAAATTTCTGAGATATTTTTAGGTATATTTTTCACTATTTTTTCTCCATTATTTCTAATGAATGAGATTCACATTTATGGGACAATATATAAAAGTAATAATAAACATAATTTTTCAAAATTACGTTGTTTTTAGTTCTATGGAGACTGCTTAGAGAAATAAAAAATGTAAATGATACAGATTTATAGTCTGATTTATGGAGCAACCCTTCCCAAGTTGATGGAAGAAGCCAGCAAATGCTCATAGCCATTGAAGGCTTTTAATAGAGGTATTTCAAACTTTTGTCACCCATTTTTAGGAGTAAATCAGAGAACTCACTAAAACTTGACCCAAGACAAATAGTGTTAATTTTTGAAAGGAAAAAGATAGTTTATTGTAAAAGCTAATATCTATTGAGAACTTACTATAAACAATCCCATATTAAGCATGTGATACTGAATTTTACATGAACTACTGCCTCTAACATTCACAATAACCTGTGATGCACGCCCTATAATTATGTCCCAGCACAGGAGAACAGGTACCCCAAGAGGTCACTCAGTAGGGAATGGCACTGACATTGGAATCTGGCTCTCTCCTGATCACTATGCTCTGCACAGGAGCTGTTGCCTGGCAGGTGCATGGGAACATGTGCCTCGTCTTTGATCTGTTTCCCATCCCTACAGCAGCAGCAGGCCTGGGCGATAGTTACAGTGGCTTGGTGGGGAGGAGGTGTGTTTGGTCAGTCAATGCTCAAATAACTCAAATACCTGCCCAAGATCACACACAGCTACCAGCAGACCTGTGACTTGGACCTGGCCCCATCGGATGCCAAAGTCCACCCTCTTCCTGCCACATCACAGTCACTTACTCCACCACCGAATGGGTCCCCTACTTTGGGGTTTGAGATGAAGTTCATAGGCATTACCAATTTGTCGGCCCATCCCTCAAAGTCACCTGTTACCACCTCTTTGGCTATCATTTATCACATGCCTCTTCTACCTGGTATCTTGCTGTGCTGCCCTGCAATTGCCTTAGAAGATGCTCGCCATACTTGTTAGATTTGTTTAAAAATAAAAATAAAATATTCTTGGGAAGAATGTAAAGAAAGGATAACAAATGATATTTAAGCTGCATGCTGACTCCAAGGACCAGCAATAACTGCCTGGAGGGCTGGATTCAGGCACTATCGAGGCTCTGCAGGAATGGGGACCCACAGGAAGCAGCGATGTCTGACACAATTAAAAAGGGAGAGTGGTGCCATACGTCTGAGGCCTGAGGAGTGCTCAATGAGTGAATGGCATAAAGATTACTGTGTGGTCTTGGTGGGCATCACGTATCTAGCTTTTCAGATGTGTTTTTGTTTACTCCTTTGTTCTTAGCTAGAGTATATATTGGGAAGAGAGAGAAACATAGAGTATATATTGTTAAGGAGATCAGAGAAACGACTTATGGATAATGACTTACGGATAATGACAGATAAATGACTTATGGATGGCTAAGATGTTCATAAAGGTCTTTTTCTTCCCCTTTCTTTCTTTTTCTCGGCCTATGCTCTTTAGTTTAAGTCCGAGATTCAGCAGCATCACCCACAGTACCCACTGGCTTTACCTAAGTCACTGAGAGCAAACAAGACTAAACAGGGACAAATTTCTGTTACAGATTAGACCACCACAAGTGGGGAAGTAAGTTAACAAAGAAACAAATGATTTTAGTCAGCATAAGATTTTTCCCCCAGAAATACAGGGTGGGGCAAAGGCAGGCTTATAGTTGTTCATATGGAAAAATAACATGCAATAATTAATGAGTAATAATATAAGAATAAACTAGCCCTGACCGGTTTGGCTTGGTGGATAGAGCGTCAGCCTGTGGATTGAAAGGTCCCAGGTTCGATTCCAGTCAAGGGCATGTACCTTGGTTGCAGGCACATACCCAATAGGAGGTGTGCAGGAGGCAGCTGATTGATGTTTCTAATTCTCCCTTCCTCTCTGTAAAAAATTAATAAAATTTATATTTAAAAAAGAATAAACTGTTTTTGCATACTCGCAACTATAAACCTACTTTTGCCTCACCCCGTATTATGTGTGAAGATGTAAGTACCCATGACACCCCAACACCCATTGGACTACTGATATCAACTCTGAACTTGACCTCTGCATGAGACTTTCCTCTGTCCACAGAGCTGATGGCATTTCTTGGCCTTCTTTGTTGCTATTTCTGTCTTTGTTACCACCACTTCTGCTCCACATACAATCCTCTTTGCCTGCGTTCCCCTCCTCTCTGCCTCTCTTATTTCTTATCATGTTGAACTCTTGTTTTGTTTCCTGAGTCTCTTGACTTCTAAATCAAAAAACTGACCTTTTCCACAGTTCGATTCCTGCTCAAGGCACATGTGCGGGTTGCAGGCTCAATCCCCAGTGTGAGGTGCAGGAGGCAGCAAATCCATGATTCTCTCTTATCATTGATGTTTCTATCTCTCTCTACTTCTCCCTTCCTCTCTGAAGTCAATAAAAACATTTAAAACAAACAAAAAAAACTGACCTTTTATTTATATATCCATCAAACCAGAAGGTTCCTTGTCTTTTGTTGGAGAACTAATCAATCACAGCTCATTTGCTGTGGCAACTGATGGCAAAACAGTGAATTTTGGTCCCAATATTAACAACTCCTGATAACTAGGGGCTCAGTTTGTCAGAGGGTCATCCTAAAAATATGATTGTTGATGGTTTATCATCAAGTGGTATGCTGAAGGACACCATCCTGTCATTATTCCAAGACCAGAGTTATCTGACAATTAAAAAGAACCATGAAGGAAAGAAAATAGAGAAATAGTTTCTGGGAATTAAAAATGAGACAGAGTTTTATTGTTGTTATTTTATTGTTGCTGTTTTTGTTGTGCAAGATACAGTTTCATCTGTCTATGTTTATCTTCTAAAGAGAAGCAAGAGTGGAGGGAAAGATAACAAAAATACATGGGTGAGAGGAGGGTATTCATAGTATGAAACTGTGCCTATTGAGCACTTGAAATGTGTTTATAAATGCAAAATGTACATGGGATTTTGAAGAACTTTTGATAAAACAAAAATGTAAACTAGCATATTAATATTTTTCATATTAGTTTCATATTAGTTATCAAAAAGATAATATTCTGGATACATTTATTTAAATGATATTCATTATTAAAATTAATTTTATCTGTCTGTTGTTTTTTACTATCTAAAAAGACTATGAGATAATTTTAAATTGCATATCTGGCTTGCATTTGTGGCTCACATTATATTATTTTTAGGCAGCTTTGGTATAAGGTCTTATCTACTAGGATTAGGTTCAACCTCAAGAAAACTCCAAAACAAACACAGGGTTACTCAAGATAAGTGTGTATTGATTCCTCACACAATAGAACAAAGGTAGACAGGCTGATAAGGTTGACTTCCGATTCATCAGAAACTCAGGCTCTTTTATCTTCAACGCATGTTGCCTCATGTTCCAAGATGGCTGCTAAAGCTCTAACTAGAAATAACTACATTCCAGCCAGCAGGAAGGAAAAAGGAACCCATTAAAGACACATTCCATGTTCAGCCTTCCAAAAACCATTTTATATCATCTTCCATGATATGCAAGGACCCACATTGGCCAAGATATGGGCTCCCCTGTAAAATCTGTGGGGGAGGGAACGGGCTACTGTACTCTGGTACCATTTTAGTCATGATGTCACCCATAAGTACAAGAGAGTCTGGACAATGTGGTGTTTATTACAAATAGTCAAGTATACAGCTAAAAATCAGGAGTTATTTTTAGGATGACCATTTGTCCCAGTTTGCTGGAAAGCCTATTTTCTCTGTGTTGTCCTGGCATAATTATTAATAGCTCCCCCTTTCGCTCTCTCTTGAGTGTCCTAGTTTGGATGATAAATTGTATGGTCACCCTTGTTATTTTACCAAGGAAAAAGAGAGAAATAGATAATGGGGTAGACAATTCAGTATCTGCCAGAAATCCTTTGAGAAATCCTTGGCAGGTGGGTGTTTCTTCAATCCACCTCACCATTCTTCTGAAACTATGCTTTTGAAGATTACTTGAGACCTTCATATTGATAAATTAAAGGACTTTTCTCACTACTATTTGTTCACTTAATGAATATTTGTGTTGTGACTTCACGCATCAAGCACTGTGCATTTGGCGGCAAGCGGGTAAAAAAGAGTTCAGTACTATTAAACCCCATAATATGAAACCCATCTCTTACTACAGTCCTATCCTATATAATAAAAGGTTAATATGCAAATTGATTGAATGGCAGAATGACCAGTTGCTATGATGCAAACTGACCACCAGGTAGCAGGCACTTAAGGCAGAAGCTGGGCTCACAGCTGGTGTGCACAGTGGTGGCGGGAGCCTCTCCCACCTCTGCAGCAGCACTAAGGACCCCTTGGGGAATGTCTGCCTGTTGGCTTGGGCCCCTTTCCTGAGAGGGTGCAGGCTGTGCTAAGGAAACTCCCCCACACACCAGTGCACAAATGTTATGCACTGGGGCTCTAGTAGAGAAATAAGAGTCTGAATTGTCTGAACATCTGGGTTCTGGGATTTTTGTTTCTCCCCCTGGTTATTTCTCTAAATCTCTTTTTGTCTTTTTCTGGTTCCAGAAAATCCTAGCCCATTGTTTCCCAAAATATCCTCAATACATCACTAGATCTTTAAGAAAGTTATAGAGTTAAAAAAAAAAAACATTTGGAAGTACAACATAGAGCTTCATAATGAAAATCACTATATTAAAAGCTCTGAGAATTACTACAGCAGAAATTCCTATTTAACTTTTTTAATATGAACTGGTTTGGGTATTAATACCTGTTACTACCTATCATACCCTCCCTTTTTCACTCTTCCTTCAGTCCCAGAAGTATAAGGATATTATAAGATTCTCTGTCATTCCTCCTTCTACATTCAACCTCTAGTTGCTCACATTTTTTCTCTATTTTTCTTCTAAGGAGATGACACCTAAGCAATCTTCTCTAGACTTTACCCTATTCCTAAGTGGGCATCTCTACTTGAGTTAAACATCATAATCTCAAACTTAATGATCTAAATTTTCAATTTGCCCTTTTGTCCAAAGTCAAGTCTCCCTGATGTATGTCAATTTGGGGAGGAATATTACCTATGCGAGACATTTTGTTTTTCTGGTGTGGTTTTTTTTGGGGGGGGTGGGCGAGCAGGGAGGGACAGTGGGGGTGTTTTCTTTCATTTGGTTTTGGCAAAGGTGAGGGGGAAGTTTGGGGCAGGCTGAGTGAGTGGCCTTACAGCTTCCTTCCTACTTTTGGAAAAAGTTCCCATTTTTGTGTGCCGTGTTGGTGAGATGTTGTGCGTTGCCAATGGCTCCTGATAGCCTAGACCTGAGTATGTGGTGGGGGCTCAGCTAGACAGCTTCCCACTGGGGACTTTGAATCAGGATTTGTCAGAACAGAGAGGTAGGAATGGTTACAATTCACCCATATTGTGGCAGGTGCATTATTAGCAGAGTTCCAGCACAGCAATGGCCTTGTCCTAGTCACCCCAGGTGCTTCTGATGCATCCTAAAGTTTGACCCCTGTATCAGACCTTTCTTATACATCAGCTTTTCCAGTGATAGTAGAGAAAATAAAATAGAGTCAGCATTGCTAAGAGAGTTACTTAAAATACAGTTAGGAGGCCATTGAGGAAGTCAGGCCTATGCAAGACCTATGTCTCCATTCATGGAACTATTATTAAGTTGATGACCTGTTGCTAAACTCAGATCAAGGTCAAACAACAAACACCCTGGATCCACTGTTGCTACATAAACATACATGGACTTTATTTCCTCCTTATCACAGAGACCAGACCATGTGCATTCTTTTTCTTGAAAGAAAGCAATCCATTTCAAAAACCAACATCCTCCATTTGCATAATGGGCTGAACCAATCCCCCTGATCTAACCAA
>PVJC01039948.1:0-16017 GCA_004026665.1 Murina feae | reverse complement strand
TTGCCTGGTTGCCCCTAACTGCCCCTCCGCCAGCCTGGTTGCTGCTTCCTGCCCCTCCTGCCAGCCTAGTCACCCCCAACTGCCTCCCTGCCAGCCTGGTCATCCTTCAATGCCCCCCCACCATCCTGGTTGCAGCATGGAAGCTGATGTTTAGTTGTTTGATTGTCCCTCACTAACCCTTTTGCTGGCCTGGTTGCCCCACCCAGCCTGCTTGTTCAGTCGTTTGGTCATCCCTCACTAACTCACCTACTGGCCTGGTTGCCCCAAGCAACCTAGTTATAGGCAGCCATCTTGTGAGGGTGTGAGGATTAATTTGCACATTACTTCTTTATTATATAATATTATATAAGATGATCACTTCAAGGGGAGATTGGTCAGGAGCCAACTAGGGACAGTGAATGGAGGAGGTTTTTAAACTGCAACCTTGAATTCTAACTTCCTTTAAACTGAAAGTGGCCCAAGCTAGAAGGAATTTCAGCCAGGGAGTCACAAGCCTCACAGAGTTTGAGGGGCTAGAGGGGGATACCACTATGTATTTCAGGCAGTATCTTAGCCAGGTTTCTATGAAGCTATATTAAGGGAGATTTTTTTTTTTTTTTTGAGTTAGCATTTGGATTCAAGAACTGAAATAGGTAATGGAAGAAATCTCATATCCCTTCTGTTTACAGAAGCTCAGACTAGATAGACCTAATATTTGACACCTACAAAATCACTTGGGACTGAGCAGCATTCAGGAGCTTTATTGGGAAGGGGATATAGGATTTGAATTGGAATATTTACATCCAAATAAGTCAATGTGATTTGTGGCTTTTTACTTTAAGGTAATGATAAAATGGTGACAGGTAACATGCACTTAATATGCACTTAATATGCACCAGCCATTATGCTAACTGCTTTTAATGTTTGTTAATCCTCACCTGAGGATGTATGTTTTTTTCATGAATTTTTAGAGAGAGTGGAAGTGGGAAGAGAGAGAAACATTGATGTGATTGGAATGGAACCAGAGGCCCTTCAGTTTGTGGGCTGACACTTTAATCACTGAGCCAAACTGGCGAGGACTATGCTAAAAGCTTTATATGTCACTAAAATATATGACATTGCTATATGATCCAATCTTGGCAATTTTGTGTCCTCCTTCATAGTTTATTATTTCATTTAATATTCACAATAATTCATAAACATCATCATATCATCCTTGGAGATAAAGAAACTAGTCTTCTCTATCTTTTGTTGAGTATGCAATATTTTAAGTACTTGATAATAATCAAGTCATTTATTATCTCAATGCCCCAATGAGATAGATGATACCCAGAATTAAGCTCTAAGTACAGATGATAAAGCTGAGGCACCAGCAAAGTAAAGCACATTGCCAATGATTCCAGCAACAATGCTCTAAGATACAGAAAGATCAGGGCTTTTCCAGCATCATAATTAGGAAAGTGCAGCCACACTTCAACCCAGTGCTTTCTGACTTACAGACTGTGCTCATAAGAACTATTTTATCATGTGACTGAGAAGGAAATAAAATAAGCCAGTGTATGGCAAGCATCCTATAGTTATTAGGGATGAAAAGTTCAGGGTCTATTTTAAGAGAGAAAATAACATTTATTGAATGTCCATTATATGATAGAAATTGGACTGACAATCAACATCTATTTTCATTCTCTTAAATGGAATTAGATCCCTATTTTAAAGATAAAAAAAATTGGTTGAGTGGAGTTAAGTAATTTGTCCATATTGACAAGGCAGGTGTTCAAACCTAAGTCTGTCTCATTCTAGTTCTGTGATGCAGTTGGAAGAGCAGGGACTTGCTAACTGTTGAAATATTGAATCTGAAATTGGGCTGCTGGGCTTGCTTCTAGCTGCTGAGTAGACAGAGAAAGTCTTTAGGACTTTGCAGGTGCCTAGGAAGCTAGGTACCTTGTTCTCTTGCAGGCTGGACCCAGTAGTGATGCACAGGTTACTAGTCATGCCAAGCCAGGCAGAATTCACAGTCACAGCCCCCATAAAGCTTCCAGTGCCTTCCTTCTCTCCGGCAAGAAATTTTGCCCTATGGTGCCAGGATCAAAACCTGGTCTCCACAGGCCTTCTTACACAGATTGCTACCAAGAAAGTAGACCATCTAAAATAAAAAAAACACTGCTCTGAAGGAGAGAGGAAAGATAAGAGGCTTCCTTCCCCTTGCTTATTGCAAGCAAGACAGGTTGGGCTGCAGCTGGTGCATGGGAAACTCATTATGGCCACTGGAAGCCTTGGCAAGTGCAGCAGGAAACCTGAGAGCCCAGCAAGGAACCTCCTGGCCCAGTAGTCAATCAATCTGCTGTCAGGTCAAGGCAGACAGCACAGAACAAAGTGAGACAGCAGATTAGGCCCCAGTAGTGCACATGGTCAGCTAAGTAGGAAAACAGGGCTGGATCATGACCAGCACAGATCGTCAAAGCAGCTCAGAATAGAATGATCTTCAGTTTCTCAGAAGTAGACAGAGGTGTGACAAGGGACTCTGGCGAGAGGTGTGGCTTCATTAGTAATGACAATAATAATAATGATGATAGTAACAATCTCATAAATACCTTATTGTATCAATCAGAACCCTGGCATTAAACAGAATTCCAATCGGAAGGTTTCACTAAGAAAATATTTAACTTAGTGGTAACTCACAGTAATGAGGACATGTTTAAGAAAACCCCAACAAAATATTAAGATACCCAGAAGCTAGCAACAGCCTGAAAGGGGCAACAGGCTAATGTGTGCTGCTGGGGACCAGTGTTAGCTCAGGG
This sequence comes from Murina feae, assembly GCA_004026665.1. Classification (NCBI taxonomy): domain Eukaryota; kingdom Metazoa; phylum Chordata; class Mammalia; order Chiroptera; family Vespertilionidae; genus Murina; species Murina feae. The sequence continues at coordinate 13,240 of PVJC01039948.1, read as the reverse complement.
GAGCTGTAATTTCAAACATGCTTTAGGAAATGTGATGCTAAATCTGGGAGGCAGTAAGGAAATTATTCCTGGCCTTGGTTTTTCTCTTGCTGTCTGCTCTCTTGCCAGTGAGTTTCATTGGCAGAACCAACCCAAAGCCACATTGGAAATGGGGTGCAAATGATGCAATCTATGCAGATAAGCAGCTAAGAGATGTGCACATGATGCTTCTGAGTGGACAAATACATTAACTATCTACCTTAGTAAGTGGTACAGCCTTTAGAACAGCGATCTCAAACACAAATATCTACATGAGGCAAAGAGGTATGCAAATGGCAGAGAGAGCAACATGAGTCAATAATAGACTATCGAGCCCTAACTGGTTTGGCTCAGTGGATAGAGCATCAGCCTATGAACTGAAAGGTCCCAGGTTCGATTCCGGTCAAGGGCAAGTACCTTGGTTACGGGCACATCCCCAGTAGGAGGTGTGCAGGAGGCAGCTGATCGATGTTTCTCTCTCATTGATGTTACTAACTCTCTATCTCTCTCCCTTCCTCTCTGTAAAAAAAAATTAATAAAATATATTTTTTTAAAACTTACTATCATCAGAACAGAAGAGCACTAATTATTTTTTAAAAAAAGAAAAGAAAAATAATAGACTATTGAGCATATGCACATGTAACTAATTTCCTTCCAGCCTTGGGGCAATGTGGACCAAGCACTAGTAGAAGGTCCGTTTTTGGAAGTGAAGTAGAAAGTCCCTGTTATCATGTGAAATCTCCTTAATTTGAAATATAGTCAAAAATACTAGATTTCCTAATGACCAAACAAAACACATCTGTGAGAGATAGTAATCCCATTTTCAGGGAGTAAAGTAGATTATGATGTGAATTCTACTAATGTTTAAACACTAGCAATTATATGAAAAATAATTAGAACCTGTTATGACCAAACAAAAAACTTCCTTCCTTCGAGGTGTTCATTTCACTGTCCAACAGTATTGGGTGCCCCAGTCACATCCCTTGGCTCCCTTTTACACAGACATTTATAAAGCAAAGAGTTCCTCTGTGGGGAACCTAATGTACTGCTTTTTCAACAGCAATGAATAGATTTCATTAGTTCTGCCTGATGGGTTTTTCTCTCCCTTGTCATACTACCCTTGCAGAAATCATTCAGTACCCAAGCCTGAGTAATTGGAAATGCAAACAGGGCTCACATTGACCAGTGTGGTACCAAACTGGTTGATACTCATTCCCCATTTCACCCCGTTGGCTACACAATCCCAGGATTCATACACATGGCTCCTCAGAGAGTTCAAGCACAATCACCCGCAGTGGTACCCGAAGGATGAGAATGTATCCTTACGTTGGCGTCTCCTCTCCTGTATTTCCATCTTCCTGAATCCTTCGCTACTGTATCCCTGGATAAATACCAAAATAAACTACCTGTGAACAATCTTTTTCTGAGGCTCTGCTTTCTGGACACCATCATTTTGCAAATTCTGCTTTAGAAAAAAAAAAATAAGACCTCCTGACTTTGTCTTTGGTACAATGGTCTATGCCAAGTACAAAAACATATTAGTCATCATAGTTGTATACATCAACAACAAAAAAATTATTTTCCAGTGATTTGTAAGCAATGTCTCTAATTACTCATAATGCTTTGAATTTATTTAAATATAATGAAAACCCTCTATTCCACAGAACACATCTCACACACCCACAGTGGGACAGGTAGACAGTTAAACAAAGACTAAAGGTTTGGACCACCATTGGACATTTATCTTCAAATTTCAGGCCTCCTTTAAAAATTCTCATTTGCTAACTCCCCTCTCATTTTTATTGATCTGCTTTTCATTTCCTCTGCCTCGGGATTCATGTTATTTCCTGGGTCGCAAACATAGGCTACCTGAAAACACTTTTTGATAAGCCAGCTAGCAACTAAGTGATTGCATTTATTGAGGGCTTGTTTGTACCAGTGCCTAAGCGGGGCCTGATGCAAACGAGGTGAAGGGTGTCATCCACCTGGAAGCCTCTCCCTGTTTAAACATTGCAATACCGTGTCTACAACTCAAAATCAGCCTTCTACTTCCATTTACAATGTGCTCACGGCTCATTCATGTGAGCCCAATGCCACCACTTTCATATCTTAGGCCAAGGGCAAGGAAGGCACCCAGAGTGGGAACAGCAGGAGGTACTCACTGTCCTTTTGCTGTCAGCGCCGGCTGTGCCCTTGCATAAACCTGAGAGTTCCTCCTTAAAAGTCCACCCTCAACCTAAGCAAAGTTTAGGCTCATTCAAGAAATGGTGCAAAAGGAAAAAGAAGAAAACATTTTCTTTCTGGCCCCAAATTATTTATACTTCTCCTCCCTCCTCTTCACATCTAATGATGTAATTGGTATCAGCAAATCATTAAAGTTCAAATTATATAATTGCCAACTAGAGAACAATATAATATATGGGAATTGGAGAAATACACAGAGCTCACACTCAAGCTTGGCACATACACATGTGAATGGGAAAACTCAGCTGATTGCCTTCCTGGACAACACATAATACATTAGGATACTCTAAAGATTATTAGAAAGTGAGTCAGGTGTGTTTGAGGCATCCCTTCGTTCATTCGTATAACAATGGTGCCGTGAGTAACTATTGCATGCTAAGCACTGTGCCCTGTGCTGTGAACACAGAGATGAATCAGATTCGTGGGGGTTTCATTTCAAGAAAGTAATTGAATCTATCTTCCTGTCACTGTGAAGATGACAGAGCACAGTGACAGAAAGTTCATAAAAGTGTGGAAAAGGCTCTTTCAGTAACACATTACATATTCTAACTGTCCTTTCAGCATCACAGCTTCGTGAGAGGTGAACTGACTAAAGAGCAATTTTCAAGTGGCAGATTGAAAATGAGACATGACATGTATGGTTTGAATACAAAGGTGCCAATAGCCACTTGCCACATTTTAATAATAACTACTGGTAGGAGCCATTCATTAGTCCCATGGAGAACTGGTAGATGGCATAATAAACTTGTCCTGCAATGAAGAATTGAAAAGAATTCCTTTCACATGTACGTGTACTGGCCTGGGTCTGATCACTAAACTTCATTTTAAGAATAATAATTTAAGTCCAAAATGTCAAAGCAAAATTAGCTTCAAAATGTCAAAATGGTTCATCTCATTGCTTAGGAGCAGAAGCTGTGGAAGCAGACAGCCTGAGATCACTGCTCAGCGAGGTCCCTTGCTGTCTAGTGCACCTTGAACAAGTGAGCACGCCATCCCTTAGTTTCCGCATCTGTAAAATGAGTGATGTAATAATTCCTCCTTCACAGGGTTCTGATGAGAAGTAAATGAATCAGCAATTGTAACATTCTTAAATCAGGACTGGGGATATAGCAGCACTCATTAAAATGCCTTAATATAATTATTATGGTCTGAAAATATGAGTAATAATTTTTCTTATCTATTCATATTTGTTCAAGTATATAAAATAAAGTTGCAATGAACTAAATACAATAAGTTAAAAATATAATATTGTGAGAAATATATAATATAAAATACAATTATTTTAATAAATCATTTTTAAGTGCACAAGTCAGTGGCAATAACTACATTCACAATGTTGTCAACAATCAGCATTATCTCCAAAATGTTTTCATTACCTGCTTCCAAAAAAAACAGACCTCAGTGATCATTAAGCAGTAACTCCCCATTCCCACTTCCAGTCCCTGGGAACCTCCAATGCACGTTCTGTTTCATAAATTTGCCTGGTGTTTCATGTAAATGGGATCATACAGTATGTGCCATTTGTGTCTGGCTTATTTCACTTAGCAGAATAGCTTCAATATTCATCCATATTTTAGCATGTATCAGAACTTAATTCCTTTTACAGTTGAATATCATTACATTGTGTGGATATATTACTTTTTTTTTCATTTACCTGCTGATGGATATACTCCATTATTTCCACCTTTTAACTACTATGAATAAAGCTAAAATGAACACTGGTATACAAGTATCTATTTGCTTCCTCCTTTCCAACTCTAGTGAGTAAAAATCTATTAGTGGAATTTCTGGGTTATATGCTAATTCTGTTTAGCTTTTTGTGGAATTGCCATATTAATTTTTGCAGTGGCCACACATTTTTCTTCCCATCAGCAGTGTGTGAGGATTCCAGTTCCTTCACATCATTACCAGTATTTGATATTTTCTGATGATGATGATGATAATGGTTGCCACCTAGAAAGTCTGAAGTTGTATCTCATTGTAGTTTTGATTTGTATTTACCTAATGATAATGATATTGAGAACTTTTCATGTGCTTATTGACCTTTTAAAACATTTTTTGAGAAATATTTTCAAGTCCTCTGTACATTTTTAAATTGTTGTTAAAAAACATGTATTTTGTTATTGAATTGTAGGAGTTTTTTATATATTCAGACATCCACCCCTTAGCAGATATATGATTTAAAATATTTTCTCCCATTCTGTCATTTGCCTTTCACTTCCTTGACAATTCCCTTAGATGGAAATAACTTTTTAATTTTGATGAAATTCAATTTATCTATTTTTCTTTTGTTGCCAAGGTCATGAAGATTTATCTTTTCATTTTCATCTAAGAATGTTATGATTTTAAATTGAACTAAATATAGTAAATTTTTTAAATAACACCATATACTATTAATACTGTTATTCACCCAAAACTATCCATATGACATTAACAACACTCTTAATCTCATAATTTGTGGCAGAGATATTGCATTTATGATCATAGCATTCTTCTGACATTTAATATAGCTATAGCTACCATCCTTACCTGTAGTCACCTCTTTGCACTTATCTGAGAGACTCATACAAATGCTATTAGGCAGCTCTTTAAGACATAAGCTTATGACAGAGAGTTAGTGCTACTGATCTCAAGTACCAGTAACAAGCAGCCTTTGACCCTGAGGATGCATAAGAGAAAATTTCAGCTAAAACTTTGATTGGTTTAAGAAAAAAATTCTTGGTAATTTTTAATAGGTATCACCTCAACATAGAAATTCCAAAATTTATACCAAATCTGAATAACTTAGTTTTTCCCTTTTCCTAAATATTCCTTCAGTTATTCCTTCATTTATCAAAAAATTCATCACAGAGGTCCATTCAAATAAAACCCCTTTAATATATTTTAAAATGCCTTCATGTTAAAAATAACAATTAATAATGTTATCAGGAAGTAAATTATTTCACAAGATCAAGTACACATGCATTAGAAAAAAATATTTAACAACCAATTTAAAACAGGGTATAGCACTCTATATTTTAAATGCTGTCAGTCTAACTTCCTAATTAAATAATGTAGTATTTACAATGAGCTAGTGGAATTTTCTGGTAATACTTCCCCTGCAATGAAGGGTTTAAAATTGCACATTTTAAAAGTGACTTTTAATTTTGAACAGCACTTGGCTCATTACATTTCATAAGCTTTTAGAAAAGAAAACTATCAAGATCATGCATTTTTATATCCAAGCCCCACTGTATAATTCCTTTCACATAATAGGCATTCAGGAAGCATGTATTGGTCAAAATATAGTTATATATGTAGCTATAGTTGGCAGTTAATAAATACTTGATGACTGGATGAAATGCATATTAAAACAGAGATATAAAAAAACAGAAGTATCAACCAACTCAATAGCTCACGAAAAGAGGATAAAAATCAGCTAACTTTATTGAGAGTTCAATATATGTTAGTGCTCTGTGCATTAACACAAAGGCACTCTGTAGATATTATCTCCAGAAATGAAGATACTTTTCCAGAAGTATAATAAGGTAACTATGGAAAAAGTGATACTGCTCAAATAAAAACACATCTGAGGTATGAACTGACTTAACTTCAGTGTTTTGTATTGTTGATAGTTTGGGTGAGTCAGCAGAAATCTTGTAGAACTGATATAACCACTTCCACTTCAGAGAACCAGTTACAGAAGCGCTGAGTTCCATGAACTTGGAACCAATGAGGTTCAACATTCAAATACTGGAACTCAAAGACACTGCCTCTTCAGTCCACAGGATTATTTTTGAAAACATATTTTACAACACTTTGAATATTCATAGATTTCTTATTTCCTAACTCTCCACAATAGCCCTATCTTTTATTAGGTAAGCTGAAACAAATCTATGTCTAAAGCTAGAGTGAAAAAAGGTCTATTGATGAAGCATGTTAACTAGTTATTTCAAAAAAGTCAATGTAATAAATCCTCTTACTTCATTCTACTACTATGTTTTTAATAAGAAGTTGGTTGTTTCCTTCAATTGGCAGGTGTTTTGAGATGTATATTGATGACCTTATAAAGAAACCTCTGGCGCAAGTATGTGGCTCACTGATTTGGCATTTAAGAGGAAAGGGGAAAAAAATCTCTCTAGGGTGATTTTATTTTTTTCATGAGAGACAGAGTATCTTAGGCTTCATCTTAAGTCTATGAACCTTGTCCCTTATTTAAGAAATTAGTTTCTTACAAATGACAAAATTATGTCTTCAACACCTTTAACTGTCTTAACCATGTTTGAAGCGGGGTCTCAGGTTACTACTATAAAAATGCAGAGGAAGTTGCAAACTGTGATGGGAATTTATATTAAATTAGATTCTTCCTGAACTGGTAAAATGCACAAAAAAATGAAAATAAGGAATAATAGTGCCAGTCATTCATCACTTTAGAGACATATTATAAAATATCCATAAAAGTCTATACGGTTCAGAAACTATTCTCATTTTAACAATATTATGCCTCTGTAGACCTCATAATGAAAATAAATATTTGCAATGAAATCTCACTTTGTACAGTACAGCACAATTAGATTTTTAAAATATTCTATCTTCATGTCACTTTACTCTTGTCCCAGTGAGTGACTGCAGTTACATTGTATATACAGCACATACTTGAATAGTGAAATTTTCCATCAGTTGTCTTTAAAATCTTGGCATGAGCTGCAACTAAAAAATAATTTTGTGCATGGCAAGTGAGCTTTATAATAATTTTTCAAGTCTGTTTTGCTTTCAGCAGAACCTTTTCATTTTTGATTAATACCCTTGCCTGTTTTCTGGTTCAGAACACTGCTTCCTAGTGCTATGGAATCAGTTTGTGGAGTGCTTTTGACCTGCACTCCACTGGATAAAAATAAGTGTCAATCCAATTATATCAAAACATCTGTTTCTTCAGCATCTTCAGGTTACCATGGACAATACAGGGACTCAAAGGTTACATTTTTTGAGTGTGCACAAAGTGTCAGTGAAGTGAGTACAAATAACATTTTAGGAGACTATTGTGTTTCCTCCAATCTAGTCCATCAGATGGTTTTGGATGAAGTACATATAAGAACAAGAGCTCAACAGTTCACTTGATGTTCTTACTAAAACAAAACAAAGGCAAGTTCATCATAAAGGCCTGTGGGTTTATATTTATTTATATAACCTTTTTGGGTATTTACTTATATTTCAGTTCCATAAAAAAGCAGTAATTATCTTCTTCCCTTCACTCCCCTCCTTAACCTCTACTTGCATATTCCATACCAGTATTAGGAAAACAACTAGAGCCAAAAGGTTCTATTTAATTTGAGAGAGGTGTCATCATTAGGAAACGCTTTGTTCTCATATTTGAAAACTACCTATGACAAGACTTGAAGTTAGAAATAAGGAATCACATTTTTATTTCTTCAAACCCATTACTTATATACCCTCACTTTTTCCAATGCATACACTGCCGTTCCCTGCTCTGCCTCCTATCCACAATGTCACACGAAGCACACATTTGTTTTTTTAGAGCTGAGATAAGAACAGCAATGGGAAAGATAGGAGTAGGCAAGCTGTAGAAAACCCTGCAGAATAGTTTATACAACCAAAATGCATGATAGAATTTACATTTTTCAGAAATAAAAGACAATGTCAGTCTATCTCTATCTATGATATGCTATGATTAGACAAATATTTTTAATATCCTGAAAGTTCACAATATCTTGTGAAAAGCTACAAGAGAATAATGGTTACAGAAAAATATATTAAGAACACTGGAGGAGAACCAAGATGGCGGCATAAGGCATATACATTAATACGCAGCCTCTCATAACCTCATCAAAAAATACAACAATAAAGCTAAACATCCATACTCCAGAACCAAGGGAATGGAAGCTTTACAACTTGAAGGCAATAGAAGGAGTGCATTGAGACTGAGTAGAAGTTCTCAGCGCCAAAACAGAGGTACGGATACGCGCGAAAGGGTGGTGGCGGCTGCACCTGGGTTGGTGGCTTGGAAGGGTTTACAAGCTCCAGGGTCACATTGAATGCATTGCGGGCTGTCTGGCAATGGGGCAGAAGACGAGTGGCTTCTAGCAGAGCTGTTTGCAGTGATCACTGAGGAGGAGCTCTGAGACTCGGGGACTCAGGGGCGCACAGATGCCAGGGCATGGAGACACCAAAATGACTCTAAGACCCTACCCCACCCAATTTACAACCCCACCCAAGCTGCCTAGCACAGAAAGCCACTTTATCAATGCAGGGAAGCAGCCAAAATGCGGAGACAAAGAAACAGATCACAAATGACAGAAATGGAGGAAAGCAGAGGACTGGATATAGAACCACAGTTATAAAGCTACTCAAGAATCTTCTATGAACCTCCGAGGAACTAAGTGAAATCTTCAAGGATCTTAATGAGAATACCAAAAAAATGGAAAAGGACCAATCAGAAATGAAGCATACACTGACTGAAATAAAGAATAATATAAAGAGATCCAACAGCAGACTAGAGGATTGCAAGAATCAAGTCAAAGATATGAAATGCGAGGAAGCAAAAAACACCCAACCAGAAAAGCAAAAAGAAAAAAGAATCCAAAAATATGAAGATAGTGTAAGGAGTCTCCAGGACAACTTCAAGTGTACCGACATCAGAATTATAGGGGTGCCAGAAGAAGAGCTAAAGCAAGATATTGAAAACCTATTTGAAGAAATAATGACAGAAAACTTCCCCTACCTGGTGAAAGAAATGGACTTACAAATCCAGGAAGTACAGAGAATCCCAAACAAAAGGAATCCAAAGAGGACCACATGAAGATATATCATAATTAAAATGACAAGGGCAAAAGACAAAGAGAGAGTCTTAAAAGCAGCAAGAGAAAAACAGTTAATTACCTACAAAGGAGTACCCACATGACTGTCAGCTGATTTCTCAACAGAAACCATACAGGCCAGAAAAGAGTGACAAGAAATATTCAAAGTGATGAATAGCAAGAACCTACAGCCAAGATTACGCTACCCAGCAAAGCTATCATTTAAAATTGATGGTCAGATAAAGAGCTTCATAGACAAGAAAAAGCTAAAGGAGTTCATCAACACCAAACCAGGATTATTTGAAATGTTGAAGGGCATTTTTTAAGAAGAGGAAGAAGAAGAAAAGGTAAAGATAAAAATTATGAATAACAAAGTGACAACAAATACATACCTAACAACCAGTGAATATAACAATTAAGTCAATAGAAATATCTGATGAACAGAATAAACCAGTGAATAGAATAGAAGTAAAGGCATAGAAAGGGAATGGACTGACAGTTCTCAGGGGGAGGCGGGTGTGAGGGGTATGGGAAGAGACTGGACAAAAATCTTACATCTATGGATGAAGACAGTGGTGGGGGTAAGGGCACAAGGTGAAGGGAGGAACCAGGTGGAGGGGAGCTATGTGGGTTTAAAAAAAAAGAACATCTGTAATAATCTGAACAATAAAGATTTATTGGGGGGAAAAATAACACTGGACTTAGCCCTGCGTATGAATGTTGACTCTCCACATTGCTGGCTCTGTTTCCTTGGACAAGTCACTTAAAGCTCATAAGTGATATTACCAGCCTTACTTCTAAGAGGGAGAAACTGAAGCTGCGGAAAAACGAAACTCCAGGATAGCATAAGACGCAGCCAAAAATTGAACTCAGGCACATCTAATATAACATACATGCTCTTTTTCATTATTCTGCCATGACTAATCATCTCCATAATTGTATAGGATATTCATCCAGTATGGAATGCCCTCAACCTAAGGTCTCATGCATGGCAAGTGCTCAGTAAATGTCATCTATAAAAATATGTTTAATGAACTTGGCTGGACAAAGGCAGTTTGGTTTGAGCTGTGAAACAGTAGGAGATGAGAAGCAAAGTTTGGCATTGGTTAATGTAGACAGATCTCCTAGTGCAAAATTTGAAAGATTAATTAGTCTCATGCAATGATTTCTGAAAGTTCTTAGCCAAGGTACCATAAACCTGCCCAAGAGTGTGTCTTCTCTGTATGTTCATATAATTTTACTCAAAAGATGAGCAATTATTATTCATGTACATAGACTGTATTTAGGTACAAATGTGGTATCCATGATTTCACAAGTGTCCAAGATAATAATTGTTTTGGTGAACACAAGCCTGAGAGTCAGAATCTTGGCAGCTGCAGCTGAAGTGAAAGAGAGAATTTCAATCTCCCAGAGCAGATTTGTCCCAGCAGGGGCTGGGCCCAGGAAAATAAGAGAGAGGTACAAAAAGCAACCATGGACTAGGATTCAAATCAGGTTATGTTAAATTAGAGGCTTTATGTAAATACACAGGCTTTCTCTTGAGAAGGATATAGGCTCTATATGAGGATGAAATCTATTTATTTCTTTAGCACCCTCATCCGTACAAAATTTTTTGTCAGTGATATATCTAACTTCATGTAGGGTGCATCAGCTATGACCTTCGACAGCTTACACTATCCACAGTTTATTTTATTGCTTTGTGGCTCTTTAGAATGCATCAATCACTTTAATGTTGTTGCTAGAAGGATAACTAATTGTCATGAGTATATCACAATATTTTTAAAACCACAATTTAGAATCTGTTTTAGAATGAATAATTATGGGGGAGACAACCTCGTTAAATGGAAAAGGATAGAGTAATTCAAGGGACCAATTAGTAATTATATGCAACTAAGTCACTTAAATATCACTTATCTTGCCTTGGTTTCTCCAAGCAGAAAAATGGCTTGAGTCCCTTTTATCCCCATTACCTCCATTATTAAAATGGTAAGAGAACTCATATGCAATTTTTATAAAAAATGGCAAACACATGTTTGTCCATTTATTTTTACAATGTTCTGAAATACGGGCTATTGACTGACTTAAAATGGCTTCTTATAAAGTTGAATATCATGTGAAATTTGTGTAGAAATAAAGTAATGACCTTGAAATAATTTAGATTTAGATGATTAACCTCAATATAGAAGCTTAAAGTGGGTATTTTTAAATACTTGAAGGAGCAAGTCAGTTAGAGCAGGCTAAAACAATGTAATAGATGGCAACCCTATTATTGATGATAGCTTTGTGATGAGACTCTCTTTTACTGGGAACCTGGAGAAAATGTAGACAAATGTTGACATTCAGAATCTCCTTGTATTTATTTTGACAACATTTTGTCATCTCTAGTTTAATAGGTGCAGGAAATCTCCTGAGACTTATTGATTCTGAATGCACTAACATGAAAAACAAATCACTTGCAAGGGAAATTCTTGGCATAGTGAATAAGGTAGCACTTACGCAAAATTCAAAAAACTAAATTGTGTCTACTGTCGTCTTTCATAAATATTTATGATACTAATTACAGTACTCTGTCCTAGTTTGTTATAGAATGGACTAGCCAAATCTTATAAGAAAAACAGAAAATTCAGTAGGCAGAATCTTATTAATCCTATAAACTAAGACGGTGATAATATTCAAATATCTTAGTTTATATATTTTTATATACATTACCTGAGAATGTTAACCGAAAACAAAAATATAATTTTAGTACATAAAGCAGATTTGAACACTCATTCCCAAAATTTTACAATACCAACCCAGTCATCTTAATGATCTTTGACAAAGGTACAACCACTGAACACTATGTTCTCTACCTGTATCTATATTAAAACATTCTAGAACTGAAATCAGTGTATTTCTTACTCCAATTCATCAGCTAATTTTGAATCATGTCAATATATAAAGAATTAAGTGAATTTTTTATCAGAAATACATGCCTTGTGCTTATAACAACATCATTAAAAAAAGAGAGAGACTACCACAGAATGGAAGAAATCATTTGCAAATCTTATAAGGGGCTTGTAGTCAGAATACAAAAGAACTCTTACAACTCAATGATGAGGGGGGAAAAAGCAAGTCACATAATTTAAAAATAGGAAAGGATTTAATAGATAATTCTCCAAAGAGAGTTTTATCATTTCTCAAAATGTTAGCCATAGAATTAGCTCATAACCCTACATGAAGTTAGGGATATCACTGACAAAAAGTTTGCAACAAATAAGAGTACTAAATTAATAAACAGATTCCAGCCTCTTACAAACATATCTCCTTTTCAAGACAAAGCCTGGGTATTTACATGAAGCCTCTAATTTAGCATACTGTGATTTGAATGCTGGTCCATATAGTGCTTTGTGTGCCTCTCTTTATCATCCTAGGTATATCCTAAGTCAAATGAAAAGGCATGTTCAAACAAAAACATATATACAGTCATAGCAGATTACTCATGAGTTCAAAAGTAGAAACAAACCAAGTGGCAAGTTGATGAATGGATAAACACATATAATATATCTACACAATAGAAAATTATCTATCAATACCAAGAAATGAAGTTGCGAGATATGCTAGAAGATGGATAAACCTCAAAAACATACTAAGTTAAAAAAAAAGCCAGTCCCATAAGGCTACATATGAAAAGTCCAGAATGGTGAATCCATAGAGAGAGGAAGTAGATTAGTAGGTGATTAGGGCTAGGCAGAGAAGTCAATGACAGTGACTGTTAATGGGTACAGTTTCTTTCTGGGGTGATGCATGTGTTCTAAAAGCAGAATATGGTGGTGATTATATGGCTGTAAATATACTAAAAACCAATGAATTATATAGGGGAGTTTATGATATGAAAATTATATTCCAATATAGCTATTAAAAAACTGTGTCCTTTTCTTTCTGCATCAATATAAACCTTACCCTAGGTTTCTCAATTACTCTTTATGTTTTTATTGCTTTTGTTTTATTTAAATTTAGTTTTATTTTTTCATGTGGAAATAAGCCATCCTAAATAAGCATGTTGTTGGGTGAAAATTTACTTGCATTCATAAAACCTAATAGAATCTACTCTATAAAAGCGAAATATTAAAATTAACCGTTTCTCCGAGACAGGGTAAGCCACGCCCACCAGCCAATCAGAGCGGCTGTATGGAAATTAGCCC
>PVJC01039947.1:0-16016 GCA_004026665.1 Murina feae | reverse complement strand
GTGCATGCATTTAAGCATAACTAATGGACACAAAACACTGGGGGGTAGGGGAGGCTGGGGGAAGGACAGGGGGAAAAAGAGATATATGTACTAATCTTTGTAAAACTTTATGTAATAATAAAAAAAGAAAAAAATAAATACATTTTTAAAATTATAATTCATTTTAGGAGTAAATGAAGAGGACTTTCAAATAATCAAACAATAACTGGAGACTCAAAAGTCAAAATTTCAGTTCACCAAATTTAAGTAAAGATGGAATTCTCTGTTCATTTTGCTCAGCCACTTTCCCCACACAAAGCCCCTAAATATTGTCAGATCTTAGCTTTCTTATTTCCTTGAGATTAAATTTAGTTTTAAGCCTATCTCCATCTACTATAGAGGATTTTACATTTTAGGGACAAAAATGAGACAGTGTATCATTATACTGCACAAAGAACATGAGTTCTTGGAGAAAAGCATTTAAGTTTGTAATACATTCCCCATCTCTAAATCCAACCAGACACTAATACTTGATCGTATCTACACTAATAAAAGAGAAACATGCAAATTAACCATCACTCTGCCACTGTGCTACACCCACAAGCCACACCCACCAGTCAATTAGGAGCAAGTATGAAAATTAACCCAACTAAGATGACGGCAGCCACGGAGCTGGAACAAGCAGGAGGCTTAGGTTGCCCCTGGTGGTGGAGGAAGCCAAGCTTCCCATCTGCCCTGGCCAGCACTGGGCTCCGCTCAAGGCTATAGAGTTTCAATTATAGAAGATAAGTAAATACCTGCTTCCAGCCAGCCTCGCTGGGAGCTTGGGTCTGGGGGCTGTAGCCAGCCTGCAAACAGCCATCAGCCACTCACCCAGACTGACCAGACACCCCAGTAGGATCCCCCTCCCTGAAGGGGATGTGGTCAGCCTGAAAATGGCCCTCAGCCACTCACTCAGGCTGGCCAGGCACCCCAGTGGGACCCCACCCTGATCTGGGACACCCTTCAGGGCAAATCACCCAGCCCCCACCCATGCACTAGGCCTCTATCCTATATAAAAAAAGGGTAATATGCAAGTTGACCCTAACAGCAAAATGACTAGGAATGACTGGTCACTATGACACACACTGACCACCAGGGGGCAGTTGCTCAATGCAGGAGCTGCTGCCTTGTGGTCAGTGCACTCCTACAGGGGGAACTGTGCTCAGCCACAAGCCAGGCTGCCAGCTGCCAGCACAGCATGCTTAGGATCTCTTATTGCAGCTTAGGCCTGCTCCCTGCTGGCAAGTGGACATCCCCCAACGGCTCCCTGGCTGCCAGAGGGATGTCTGACTGCCAACTTAGGCCTGATCCCCTGGGGAGTGGGCCTAAGTCAGCAGGTGGACATCCTCTGAGGGGTCCCAGGCTGCAAGAGGGCACAGGCCTCTGGGCTGAGGGACACCCCCCCCCCCAGAATGCACAATTTGTGCACTGAGCCTCTAGTTAATTAATAATGTGTGTGCATATTTTTGTTTTTTTACTCCAGAAATCAAGACAATGGTAAATTTATTCTTTTTTATCCTAATCCAATGGTCTGCTTTGATAAAAATTTCCCCACTGTTATGATGCACTTTTTGTTGAGGTTTTCTCATTCCTTATGCTCAACTATAAAGTGGTAGCCTCAACTACCATTAGGCTATTACTTTTCATTTCTGATAAGTGTTATCTGAAATTCATTTATGCATTTAGAAACAAGATGACAAAATAGTGGTATTCTCTTGATAAATGTCACATACAGCATGACAGTTTATGAATCATTCTTTAAGTGCTGTAAACTTTATTGTTTTACCTGACTTATTAGTACAGCCATACATAAATCACACAGAACCACCAGAAGAACTTTAGTGTTTCCTAATAATAACAGAAGATTTCACAGATTGTATCTATCAAGTATGAATAAGGTTGAAGAAAGAAAAGATTCCCAATAAACAACTGATTTAAATTTATGTAGCTAATGATAAATCTATAAAAATTTTTAACAAGGAAACTTCATTTTACTTTATATATATATATTCCCAGTCTGTGAAATGGAGCTTCTGAAGAACTTGGAAAGGTTTCCCTTAGGGTTTAGTATTATAGGCTATTAGTTTCAGGATTGGAAATAACCCTTATTCAGGAGATCTCATGAGGCTTTATTTTTTAAAGTACAGTTGCAATACAATATTATATTAGTTTTAGTTCTACAACATAATGATTTGGCATTTATACACATTTATAATTATCTGTCACCATACAAAGTTGTTACAATGTTATCAACTATATTCCCAGTGCTATACATTATACCTCATGACTTAATTATGTTCAAACTGGAAATTCTACCTATTAATTCCCTTTACTCATCTCCCAATCCCCTCCCCTCCAGCAACCAATAATCTTTTTTTCTGTGTCTATGATTCTGTTTCTATTTTTTGTTTGTTTATTTATTTTGTGTGTGTTTTTAGATTCCATATATAAGTGAAATAATACAGTATTTCTCTGACTGACTTATTTCACCTAGTAAAATAACTTCTAGATCCATCCATGTTGTCACAGATGGCAAGATTTCATTATTTTTTATGTCTGAGTAACATTACATTTTACATAAAGATGTGTGTGTGTATACGTCTTCCTCATCCATTCATTTTCAATGGAAATTTAAGTTGTTTCCATATCTTGGTTATTATAAACTAGGGGCCCGGTGCACAAAAATGTGTGCACTCAGGAGGTCCCTCAGCCCAGCCTGTGCCCTCTCGCTGTCTGGGACCCCTCTGGAGATGTCCACTTGCTGGCATGCCTGGTCAGCCTGGGTAAGGGGCTGATGGCTGTTTGCAGGCAAGCCAAGCCCCTCAGTGTGAACCCTCACCCCATTGTGGTGTGGCCAGCCTGGGTGATGGGCTGATGGCCATTTTCAGGCTGCCCACAGCCCCTTCAGGTTTTGGGTCCCTACTGGGGTACCTGGCCAGCCTGGGTGAGGGGCTGATGGCTGTTTTCAGGCTGGCCAAGCCCCCCAGTGGGAATCCTCACCCCACTGGAGTGTGGCCTGCCTGGGTGTGGGTCTGAGGGCTGTTTTCAGGCTTTCAGGCTGCTCACATCTTCTCCAGGGTTTGGGTTCCTACTGGGGTGCCTGGGCATACTGGGTTCAGGCCTGAGGGCTATTTTCAGGCTTTTAGGCTGCCCACAGCTCCCATTGACCTAATGTCGCAGCAAGGCTGGCTGGAAGCAGGTTTCTGGGGTTTATTTATCTTCTATAATTGAAACTGTTGCTTTAAGCCGAGGCCTAGCAGGTAACAAAGCCTCCTGTCTGAGTCAGCTCTGTGGCTTCTATAATTAAAAGAATGTTGCCATTAGCAGAGAGAGGCCCAGCCGGCCCATCACTGGTGCAACAGAAGCCTGCTGTTTGCTTCAGCTCCGAGGCTTCTATAATTGAAATAATGTTGCAACAATGTTGCCTAGAGCTGGGAGAAGCCCAGCCGGCTGGCAGACAGTTTACTCCTGGTGCAAAGGAAGACTGCTGTTTATTCCAGCTCTGTGACTGCTGGCCTCCATCTTGGCTGGGTTAATTTGCATACAGTCACTCTGATTGGCTGGTGGGCATGGCTTAGGTGTCCCATAGAAATGGTCAATTTTAATATTACTCTTTTATTAGATTAGATGCTGCAATGAACATAGAGCTGCCCATATCTTTTCAAATTAGTGTTTTTAATTTCTTCAGAAATAGAATTGTTTGGATTATAATGCAATTTTTATTTTTTAAGGAACCTCCATACTCTTTCCTACAGTGACTGCACCAAGTTACAATCCCATCAGCAGTGAATGAGGATTCCCTTTTCTTCACATCCTCACCAACACCTGTCATCTTTTATATAATAGCCATTCTGAGAGATGTAAGGCAATCTAACCTAATAAAAGAGTAATATGCTAATTGTGTCACTCTGCTACATCCCAAGCCATGCCCACCAGCCAATCAGAGCAGCTATATGCAAATTAACCCAACCAAGATGGCAGCTGGAAGCCATGGAGCTAGAGGAAACAGGAGGCTTTGTTGCCCTGGCGATGGAGGAAGCTGCCTGCCTAGGCTGGCTGTGGCCTCTGCTCAAGACAACAAAGTAGCAATTATAGACGATAAATAAACCCCAGTTATCTGCTTCCAGCCAGCCTCTCTGGGAGCTTGGGTGGCTAGGGGCTGTGGCCAGCCTGCAAATAGCTATCAGCCCCTCACTCAGACTGTCCAAGCACCCCAGCAGGACCCTCCTCCCTGAAGGGGCTGTGGCCAGCCTGCAAACAGCCATCAGCCCCTCATCCAGGATGGCCAGGCACCCCAGCAAGACCCCCCTCCCTGAAGGGGATGTGGCCAGCCTGCAAACAGCCATCAGCCACTCACTGAGGCTGGTCTGGCACCCCAGCAAGACCCCCAACCCTGAAGGGGCTGTGGCCAGTCTGAAAACATCCATCAGCCCCTCACCCAGGCTGGCCAGGAACCCCAGCGTGACCCCCACCCTAATCCAGGACACCGTTAGGGCAAACCAGCCGGCCCCCACCCATGCACCAGGCCTCTATCTTATATAATAAAAGGGTAATATGCAAGTTGACCCTAACAGCAGAACCATTGGGAAAGACTGGTCACTATGACACACACTGACCACCAGGGGGCAGATGCTCAATGCAGAAGCTGCCCCTGGTGGTCAGTTTGCTCCCACAAGGGAGACTCTGCTCAGCCACAAGCCAGGCTGACAGCTACCAGTACAGCAGTGGTGGTGGGAGCCTCTCCTGCCTTCTCAGCAGCACTAAGAATGTCAGACTGCAGCTTAGGCCTGTTCCCTGTTGCCAAGTGGACATCCCCCAAGGGCTCCCAGGCTGCCAGAGGGATGGGATGTCTGACTGCCAGCTTAGGCCCGATCGCCCAGGGAGTGGGCGTAAGCGAGCAGGTGGACATCCCCTGAGGGTTCCTAGACTGTGAGAGGGCACAGGCTGGGCTAAGGGACCCACCCAAGTGCAGAAATTTTTATGCACCAGGCCTCTAGTATCTCACAGTGGTTTTGATTTGCATTTATCTGATGATTAGTGAGGGTCAACATCTTTTCATGTGTCTGTTGGCCATCTGCCTGTGTTATTTAGAAAAATGTCTATTCAAGTCCTCTGCCCATTTTTAAGTAGAATTTTTCATTGATATTGAGTTGTATGAATTCTTTTTTTGTTATTGATGGTTTCCATCACTCTTCAAAAATACTTTTTAGTTTGATATAGTCCCATTTGCTTGTTATTAAGTTTGTTGCCTTTTGCCTATGGAAAAAGATTAAAAAATATATATTGCTAAGACTGTTGTCAAAGAATTTATGGCCTGTTTTCTTCTAGGAGTTTCTCAATATTTATTGAAGAGACTGTATTTTCCCAAATCATATCTTTGCTTTTTTTTTTGATTAATAATATGGATATCATACAGTTTGAAATCAGAACGTGTGATACTTCCAGGTTGTTTTTTCTCAATATTGCTTTGGTTATTCTGGGTATTTGGTGGCTCCTTAGAAATTTTATAATTTTTTTCTAGTTTGGTGAATCAGGAGACTTTAGTTGAGTGTCAGGTCAATTCAATCAAAAGTTCATTGGCATCCAAGATGGTGATAGAATAGGTGGAAGTTACACTCATCTCTTCTCAGGACTAAAATAGAATTACAACTAAAATATAGAACAATCAACTTGAATAACCAACTGACTCAGTGATCCCACTTCTAAGAATATATCCTAAGAAACCTAAAACACCAATCAGAAAGATTATGTGCACCTTTATGTTCATAGAAGCACAATTTACACTAGCTAAGATCTGGAAACAACCCAAGTGCCCATCAGTAGATGAATAGATAAAAATCTGTGATACAGTGTGGGAAACCGCCTATTGCCTTCACTAGCAGAGAGGTGTGGACAAGGTACCCTGAAGGCTGGTGACTCTTAAAGCTCAGCAGAGGTCAGAGCTATGCACCCACTGTTTAATCCAGACAATGATATCTGAAGCAACTTCCCCACCAGATAGCCATGTAAATCCTTATTGATAAGTTAGTCTGTGTGTTACTGGAACTTCCCTGCCTAAGAGCTATGGGTGTATCCCAAACTCAATAAAAAGATGGTAAGGCCTGAGCATGGGGGCAGTCTCTCACCCTAGAGGTGGGCTCCCTCCTCATTATTCCAAATTAATTCCTTCTAGTCTCTCTCTTCATTTTGTGTTCGGCCTTCTCCAGAACTCAAACCCTGAACAGGTAACCTGAACCACACGGGACATGAAAGGGGTTACCACAGTACAGCCCTAACTTGTTTGGCTTGGTGGATGGAGCATCGGCCTGTGGACTCAAGGGTCCCAGGTTCGATTCTGGTCAAGGGCATGTACCTTGGTTGTGGGCACATCCCCAGTAAGGGGTGTGCAGGAGGCAGCTGATTGATGTATCTCTCTCATCAATGTTTCTAACTTTCTGCCCTTTTCCCTTCCTCTCTGTAAAAAATCAATAAAATATATTTTTTTAAAAAGCTGTGGTACATTTATACCATGGAATGCTAAGCAGCATGGAGTAACCTGGAGAATATTATACTAAGCAAAATAAGCCAGTCAGAGAAAGATAAGTATCACATGATCTCACTCATATATAGAATCTAATGAACAAAATAGATCCAGAGACATAAAAGCATGGAACAGACTGACAACTTTCAGAAAGAAGGTGGGAGTAGTGAGGTGGGGAGTGATTAATTTGGGTATAGCCCATGGACACAGATTAATAGAGTGGTGATGTAAGGGCGAAAGGGCGGTGCGAGAGTGCAGACCTGCCAATAGGGATGCAGAGGAAATGCCCGGCCCAGGACCTTCCCTCGACCAATCAACAGGGGCCACACACGTTACTCCACCAACTACTTCTGGCTCCATAAATCCTTTGTTTTGCCTGAAACCTGCACTTCCTGCCCTGCTGCATGGCTGTGCCGGTGGCCAGTGGGTGAGCATGGGAAGTCCAAGTTAACTTGAATAATAAAGGCCCTCATGTTTTTACAGTGGTTTTGGGGCTCGCTCGTAGTCTTTGGGGATCACGACATCTGGGTACAACAGTGACAGCCTGGGAGATATGGATGTGGGGTGAAGGAGTCAATGGGAAAACAAACAAAGGGGACATCTTTAATACTTGCAATAATAAAGATAAATTAAAAAATAAAGAAAAAAATCTACCACTGTAATATCTCTTGTATCTACTTTCCATTTCCATTTGCATTGCAACCCTTAGTTTTGGCCCTCACTAGCTTTTGCTTATGATTTTTCAATAGTATATAAAATTCAATCTAATATTCTCTCTCCTTTCCACCCATGTTATACAACTGTTTCTCCAAGAATCTTTCTAAAGTACAGTACATCCTTTGAAAAAAACATAATTTATGAAAGCATTCAAGTCCTCTTAGTAACTATAAAATAAAATCTAAATTCTAAAACATAGTACTCCAATTTCAACATGATTTGATACCAACCTTCTTTTCCAGTTTTCCTGTGGAAGAAACTAGACAATTTGGGATACAACTACTTAATCTCCCCTAAAGTCACTCTGCACTTTCATATCTTGTAGTTTTTATTATTAACACACTAGAGGCACAGTGCATGAAATTTGTGCACTGAGTGGGAGTGGGGGTTAGGGGTGGTGTCCTTCATCCCAACCTGCACCCTTTCCAATTTGGGACCCCTTGAGGGATGTCCAACTGCTCGTTTAGGTCCGATCCCACCTGTGGGATCGGGCCTAAATGGGCAGTCCGACATCCTTTCCACAATCCAGGACTGCAGGCTCCCAACCTCTCGCTTGTCGATTCCCCTAACCACTCCCCTGCCAGCCTGATCAATGCCTAACTGCTCCTGTGCTGGCCTGATTGCCCCTAACTGCCCTCCCCCTGCCAGGATGGTCCCCCCCAAATGTCCTCCCCTGCAGGCCTGAGTCCCCCACAACTGCCCTCCTCTGCCAGCCTGGTCCCCCCCAACTGTCCTCCCCTGCAGGACTGGGTTCCCCACAACTGCCCTCTCTTGCAGTCCTGGGTCCCCCCAACTGTACTCCCCTGCAGGCCTGGGTCCTTCCCAACTTCCTTTCCTTGCTGGCCATCTTGTGACAGCCATCTTTGACCACATAAGGGAAACCATCTCATGATGGTCAATTTGCATATTACTCTTTTATTAGATAGGATTCCATATTCATTTCTTCAGCCAGTTAACAAACAGCTTTTAGTCATCCATTATGGTGATGGTAGAGATTGAAATGAAATGCATGAATTCAAACTATATTTGGGAAGTGTAACTTAGATATCAGGCACTGAAGAAAAGAAGTATGAAGATTGATTCCAATTTTTCTGGTTTAGCCAATTGAAGATTTCTAGGAGATACCATATGGAAATCAGCTTAAGGTGAGAGTGGAAGATTCTGAGTGTAGTTTTACACATGTTAACAGTGAAGTGCTTTTGATATGTCAAAGTGAAGACACCAAGTTGGCAGTTGGATATAGAATTCTGGTCCTTGGTGCTAGAAATACAACTTGTAACTCATCTGTATGCAGTGGATAAAGGAAGCATAAATGAGATTCACCAAGTAAAACATATAGAATAA
Source organism: Murina feae (assembly GCA_004026665.1). Classification (NCBI taxonomy): domain Eukaryota; kingdom Metazoa; phylum Chordata; class Mammalia; order Chiroptera; family Vespertilionidae; genus Murina; species Murina feae. The sequence continues at coordinate 7,414 of PVJC01039947.1, read as the reverse complement.
AAGAAAAAATGGTTCAGAATTGAAAATACAGCTGTCAATAGAAGAAAAAAATTAGATGAGCCTATAAATGAGACAGGGTTGTCATACCTGGAGAGGTAAAAGGAGGGAAAATGAAAGAGCATGTTGTTATGATGAATGAATGAATGAATGAATGAATGATCAATCAATTAATGATCCCAGAATGAGAGCGTGATTTATAATCCTCAATAATGCTGGAGTTAGAGTAAAATAAGAATAGAAAGTTTCAATTGAATTTAGGGACCTGAAAATCATTGTTAATTTTGCAAACATTTTAAATAGCATAATAGAATGTGTGTGTGTGTGTGTGTGTGTGTGTGTGTACTAAAAGGTGTTGGAAGAGCAGCAGTGTCTTCACCTTTACCTCATTTCTTCATCTAAAACAGCAAATAGGAAAATATCATCTTGAATGTACCTCTTGTATTATACACAATATGTTCATATAGCTTTTTCTTTTTTTAAATCACCTCTGCTAGATAATAGGGATCATTTGAGAGCAATGTCCCTTTCTGATTTATCTTGTTATCCCCTATGGTGCAGACAACATAATACTTCACAAAGATTTGTGCCATCTTTTAGAGTAGATTTCCTTAGGTCTGCCTTTCTCTTTACAGTTTATTCACTATAATCTATGAGGAATCTGCATTCTGCTGGCATAGTTGTAAAAGAAGATAGGTAGAGGTGACATCAGATAAGATAGCATGGTGGCAAAAATATATTTCCATGCATAATTAAAGTGAATATAAAGAAATGTTGCCAGAGAAAGTTTTGGGTAAATTGTGTGCGACAGAAAAGGAAAGTCATTAAAGTCAATAATTCATTTTTGTCAGGGACCAGCACTACTCTTGGAAATAAGATGATTAGAAAATATTTTGTTTTCTTCTTTATGCTAATGCCTTTGAGCTAAGTGTGTTTTTATATGAAGAGTAAGGATAACTATAAACAGAAGATCTTTCCAGAATTCTTAAATACTCATTTACTCTCTTCTCCTCACAGTTAGTAAAGATTCTTTGTTTACTTGCTTATTGCCTTTCACCACCACCAAACTGTAAGCTAGTATATGGAAGCAGAGATCATGTCTTTTTTTATTAGCCAGTATATACTCATTGTAGTACAATGTTGGGAATATAGAAAGTTCTCAATAAATACATATTAGATCAATGAACAAATGGGATGATTTAACTTTGTAATAAAATTCAGACCTTTGCAAGTGGATAACCAAAATTTAACTTAAAAGTAGGAAAAAAACACACATAGTATAATAACTTTTGAAGCAGTTTTCCTGTAAGTAAACATGATTTACTGAATATTTTTTCCTCAAATACTTCTAAAGATTCTGCTAAATTTCTGATCGTTAAAAATTCTATTTGATTTATACTCATGACCTGTGGAAATAAATAAACCCCTACAGGAAAAAGCGAGGTGGATAATGAAGCAACAGTATTTTATTTTGGAAGTTTAAAGCTTATTGTATTCACCTACCTACTTAGATGAAGTTTAGCTAGAATTTAATTATGAAAATGGAACTGTATTAAGCAAGATTCTCTAGAGCAGTTGGCAACTGGAGATTAAGGAAAAACCAATGATATAGCTCTAGTCTGAGTCTGAAGGTTTGAGAACTGGGACAGCTGATTTTTTAGTTCCAATTTGATTCAGAAAAGCCTGAGAAGCAGGGGAGCTGATGGTGTAAGTTCCAGTCTGAAAGCCAACAAACTTGAGACTTGAAGAGCTGATGTTTCAGTTCTTATCCAAAGACAAGAAAAACTCGTGGTCCAGCTGTCAGTCAGGCAGTAATTCCCTCTTACTCAGAATGTAAAAACAGAAAGTCTTTTTCCATCAGTTTACCAATCCAAATATTAATCTCATCCTAAAACACATAATTACACTCAGAATAAGATTTGACCAAATATCTGAGCTCAGTCAAGTTGTATAAAATTAACCATTACTGCTATTCCCAACAGGGAATTTTTGAAATATTACAAATGGTGATTTTTATTGATGATGTACTTCTCTGCTTATTAGCTCAGTCAAATCTTGGACCTTTGTTAAAATAATTTTGTAATTCTAATATATTAAAGTGAACTAGTGGTTCTGTGAAACAGTAAGTTTATTCACTGAGAATCACATGAAAATCTAGTATGATAACACATTTGTTGGTTAGAAAAAGCTGTTGCATAATTGGTTAGAAAAGAGGCTGTGCATAGTTGCATAATTTCTTAACAACTAGTAAATTATGGAAATTACTTGCTTAAGTCTCTCTGACCCACAAATTTAAGACCAGGAAACTGTGGTTGTGATGGACACTAACAATGGGTGTGGTCCACATAGGCTATAGTAGCTGTTATCAAACATTTTTTTGCAGTAGAACTTTTTTTTTTTAAGTTTCAACCTCTTCATTTTTTTGTTCTGTTTTTTAAATTTTATCTTTATTGTTGAGGGTATTACAGCTGTCCCCCCTCTTTTCCCTCCTTGCCCCTAGCCAGGCTCCCACCCCAACCCAGGGCCTTCACCACACTATTGTCTGTGTCCATGGGCTATACATACATGCATGTAAATTATTTGGTTAATCTCTAGGGAGAACTGAAGGGAGGGTGGGAAGAGATTAACCAAAGAACCTTTTAAAAAAATGATTACTCTAACTCCAGTATTTAGCACAACAAAAAAGTGAAGTTCTTGGTTGAAGAGGAAACAATGCAGGAATATGAAACCCTGACTCCTCTCTTTACAACCTCTTATATTCAATGCAGCTATAAGACTCTTCCTTAGAGAGTTTGGGTTACACAAAACACTGTTCAATGGTCACTAGATATTAAGATAGATAAGTTGTGACTAATGTAGACATGCTGAAACATCAGCTCTTCAGGTCTCAAGTTTGTTGGCTTTCAGACTGGAACTTACACCATCAGCTCTCCTGCTTCTCAGGCTTTTCTGGATCAAATTGGAACTAAACCATCAGCTGTCCCAGTTCTCAAACCTTCAGACTCAGACTAGAGCTATATCATTGGTTTTTCCTTAGTCTCCAGTTGCCAACTGCTCTAGAGAATCTTGCTTAATACAGTTCCATTTTCATAATTAAATTCCAGTTAAAAAAAATGGATCACAATAGCAGTTGTGGTCTAATCAACAAATGGTTCCTTCCAGGACAAGAATTTCAACTTTTGCCTTTAATGTGACATTGTCTACAGTTCTCTCAAGTTCAACACTCTATACCAATAGCTATACTTAGAGCTTTACTAAAGATCTTCTGAACAGTGTTAAGGATTGACATGGATTCATCTTTCTCTTGTGAAAGCTCTTCCAATTCATTTCATTGGTTCAGCTTTTATTGACCTAATATTCACTGTGATTTTTCTTGGCTCCAAGCCTTCTAAGGGAAAATTATAAATACCTGGAAGATATGTTTAAGAGTTGATCATAGTTTTAGCTAACTATACAGATATCAGATACTAATGCTACTGTTGGGGGATGAAACTAACGCTTGTTATATAGGTTAAAACATTCTTTTTATGGAGCTCTATTTAAGCTAAGGTGACCAGATTTAAAGTGGTACACTATTGATTGGGGGGGGGGTCATTTTTTTCTTTTTATTATTACTTAAAATATTACAAAGAGTAATCGGGACTTTTTTAAAACGCCACAGGACACAGGACAAACTGTTAAAAATCAGGACTGTCCCACCAAAAGCAGGACGTCTGGTCACCTTAATTTAAGCACATTGTATCTAGACTGTTAGTATATAGCTTAAAACAAGCCTACGTTATCCAAGGTTATGCAGTAGAAAATTATGGGCTTTGGAAGTAAACCAACATGGTCTTCAGACTCAGCTTTATCACTTAATGGCTGTGTGGTCTTAAACAATTTTTCCTTATTGATATGATTATAACATCACTTGCATTCTGTCCTCAGCTATCCCCTTCAGAGAGAGAGAGAGAGAGAGAGAGAGAGAGAGAGAAAATATATATATCAGGATCTGTAATGTCCAAAACGACCAAAGAGATGACTGAATGCCAGGCTGCACCTGCAGCAGGCTCAGGTGGGTGGGGACTGGCGAGCAGGCAGAACTGCTGACCTCTCAGGGAGAGAGAGAGAGGCAGGCTGATTAGTAGCTGCTGTGGCTGCTGGAGAGGCTGGAGAGAGAAGCAGGGTCTGATTTGCAGCCTCTGTGGCAGCTGCTGATCAGCCCTTGCCTCTCTCTCTTTCCAAGCCTTGCCAGCAGCTGTGCCTCTCTCTCTCTCTGAGAGGTCAACAGTTTAGCCCACTCACCAGCAACCTGGGGCAGTTGCTCCCAGCAGCCTGCGGCAGCTGCTGATCAGCCCACTTCTCTGATCAGGCATGGAGATAGGCCTGGAGACCCTGACTGGCATAGAAACCAACCAATCAGAATCAAATCTGGGTGAACTGCAAGGAGCCAATGGCTACCTAGAAGGTGGAGCTTTTGACACTGACTGGCATAGAAACTGACCAATCAGAACTCAATCTGGGTGAACTGTGAAGGCAGAACCTAAGGTGGGGGCTGAGGAGGAGTTTTAAGGTGTAAGAAAGCAGTTCAATTTTTTTAATGACTGGTTTGGCAGTATAGTGCATATGGCTGGCTACTAGTCCAGATATAGGGGTTATGTATTTTTGTCTGCCAAGAGCATCTCTTCCTGCTGAAAAAGGCTCTGCCTTTCCATTTAAGAAATCCTATCTTATATAATCTATCTATACTAATAAAAGCATAATATGCTAATTAGTCCGGGTTGATCAGCCATCTCCCAGATATCCAACTTTCAATCCAACAAAGTTAATTGCCAAACCCCAGAAAGTTTAATCTGTTAAACAGTTTTAAGATTTTTTCTTAAAATCTTACAAAGCCATGGTGTTGGGGGCAAGGCAGAGGCAGTTGGGGGTGACCAGTCTGGCAGGGTTGGCAGTTGAGGGTGAGATCAGGTCGGCAGAAGGGGCAGTTAGGGGAGATCAGGCAGGCAGAGGCAGTTAGGGGCACTTAAGCTGGCCGGGGAGAGCAGTTGGGGGCAAGATCAGGCCTGCAGGGGAGGGCATTTAGGGGTGATCAGGAAGGCAGGCAGAGACAGTTGGGGGCAATCAGGAAGGCAGGCAAATAAGTGGTTAGGAGCCAGTGGTCCCAGGATGCAAGAGGATGCAGGCTGGGCTGAGGGAACACCCCCCCCACACACACACACACACACAAATTTCATGCACCAGGCCACTAGTAGATAAATAAGTAAATAAGTATTAAAATATATGACACTCTACTTTTATTGCTTATCTATTGCCATTGGTTCCTTAAAGTTTGAAACAGTTTTATTATGCTTCTAAATGAAACATGAGAGAGCCCTTTAAAATCCCAGCCATTTTTTTCATGCACAAATTAAAATCTAAATTACTTATTGGGACCCAGTTAAGAATATAAAGGAACTTACACTATGGTACTCAGTATGTGCCAGTAATGTAGGCCTATGAATAGTATGCCACTTTAAAGTAATGACTTAAACTATCTTATTAAATATATTATTGCCATAATCCTGTTAGTTGGGAAATAAACCTAATATTTACGAACTGGATGCAACTGTTTGAAGATTTTAAAATGATTGCTTTTATCTCAGGTGCATTTTGGAAACGAAGTTAATTGCCAAACCCCAGAAAGTATAATCAAGATTTTTCTTGCCCTCAGTATTGAATGTTGCATTTGAATTGAAAAGCTGATACAGAAAACAAAATTAAAGTTGAATTTTATTTTAAAATGTAGAAGAACTTCTTTTATTATTCCATTTATACTTTTTTCGTATTGCTGTTCAGATTGTCCATTTTAGATGGTTGCTCTTATACTGCTAATAGAAAGATTAGAGGTTGTTGCTTTATGTATAATTTCAGATTTATGGATTTGAGTCTGTGTAGAGCTTCAATTTAAAGACAACTCATTAATTTGTAATTCTTGTGGTGAGCTTGCAAAAAGGGAAGTAGTGGTATACTGAGTCATAATTATATATTTGCTAGGGACCTGGTGCACAAAAATTTGTGCACTCGGGGTGGGGAGGGGATATGTCCACCTGCTGGTCCCTCAGCCCAGCCTGTGCCCTCTTGCAGTCTGAGACACCTCGGTGGGGGGGGATGTCCACCTGCTGGTGAGCCTGGCTAGCCTGGGTGAGGAGCTGAAGGGCATTTTCAGGCTGCCCACAGCCCCTTCAGGGTTCGTGCACTGGGGGGTGGGAGGGCTGCTGAGTGCAGGCGTGAATGTTTCCCACCGGAGGACCCACGATCGCACACGCCTGGTGGGCCCCCACCACTGAGGGGACACACCTGATGCAGAGCTGGGTGGCAAGCCAGGGGCAGACGCTGGTGCAGGATCCCTCGGTGGGGCCCTGCTGTTGAGCAAACACACCCGCAGTGGAGCCAGGTAGCAGACTGGCTTCGGATTCTCCGCACTGTGCAGTAGACTCTCCCGCACACCCTGTGGAGGCCCCCAGGGGGTGGACAAAGGCAGTGGACCCTGGACGGGTGCTCCCACACACCCCTGAAGAGGCCCCCAGAGCGGAGCCACACAGCAGACCCAGGATGGCTGCTCCTGCATGCCCTGCGGAGGACCCTGTTCTCCCACACGTCTGGTGGAGGCCCCCGGGGGATGAAGCCATGCAGTGGACCCAGGATGGGCACTCCTGGATGCCCTGAGGAGCCCCCGGGCCGGACCCCCGCGCCCCACTGAGCTGACAGACCCAGCACAGTTGTGCTGGCTGCAGAGGCTCCCAGTGTAGAGCTGCCCTGCCAGCCTCCATCTTGGCTGGGGTAATTTGCATACAGCCACTCTGATTGGCTGGTGGGAGTGGCTTAGGTGTCCTGAAGAAATGGTCAATTTCAATATTATGCTTTTATTAGTTTAGATAATTGAAATACTGTTGCTTTAAGCTGAGGCCTAGGCAGGTAAGGAAACCTGTTTATTTCAGCTCCCTGGCTTCTATAACTGAAACATTGTTACCGTGACCAGAGGCTCAGTCAGCCTAGACAGGCAGTTGCAATGGAAGCCTCTGGTTTTCTCTAGCTCCATGGCTGCTGGCCTCCATCTTGGCTACGTTAATTTGCATACAGCTGCTCTGATTGGCTGGTGGGCGTGGCTGTGAGCAGAGGCTCAGTCAGCCTAGGCAGGTAGATGCAACAGAAGCCTTTGGTTTGCTCTAGCTCTATGGCTGCTGGCCTCCATCTTGGCTGGGTTAATTTGCATACAGCCACTCTGATTGGCTGGTGGGCATGGCTGTGAGCAGAGGCTCAGTCAGCCTAGGCAGGCAGATGCAACAGAAGCCTTTGGTTTGCCCTAGCTCCATGGCTGCTGGCCTCCATCTTGGCTAGGTTAATTTGCATACAGCCACTCTGATTGGCTGGTGGGCATGGCCATAAGCAGAGGCTC
>PVJC01039946.1:0-16019 GCA_004026665.1 Murina feae | reverse complement strand
ACTAACGAAGCCTCCTCTGCTTCACCTCGCAGCGTCTATAATGAAACAATTGTTACTTTTACTGGTTAGGCCGGAGCTGCTCTTTCCTTCAGCTCCGGAGGATTCTATGATTGTTACAATGTTTCAAAAAGCTGTGTTTCGCTAGAGGCAGTTTAATCGGAGCTGAGCTGAAGGGCTCAGCTTCACTTTCGCTCCTGCCTCAATGGAAGGGGCTGTTTACTCAGGTCCGTGAGTGGCGGCCGCCATGTTGGCTGGGCTAATTTGCATACAGCTGCTCTGATTGGCTGGTGGGCGTGGCTTACCCTGTCTCGGAGAAACGGTTAATTTTAATATTTCGCTTTTATTAGTTTAGATAATATTAACACTAACACGAATCAGGTGGCTTCTGTGAAAACCAAAATAAAACAAAATCCCTCTGCCTGTTTGCTCCTTCACCATCACTCTCCCTGCAGGTTTACTGTAACCCATCATATAATGAAATCACGTGAAATAGCAAGGGTCTGCTCTAGAACCTTCTCTTTCTACAATCTCTCCCTAAGTGATGAAATCTCACACAGCTGCCAACACCTCCAGTTGCCCAACAGATTGGATTTAAATCTCCAATCTTAGCCTCTCTACTGTGATCAAGACTTGACTACCCTTGCCCTAGCTGGTTTGGCTCACTGGATAGAGCATCAATCTGCAGACTCAAGGGTCCTAGGTTCGATTCTGGTCAAGGGCGTGTACCTTGGTTGCGGGCATATCACCAGTGGGGGATGTGCAGGAGGCAGCTGATCGATGTTTCTCTCTCATCGATGTTTCTAATTCTCTATCCCTCTCCCTTCCTCTCTGTAATAAACCAATAAAATATATTAAAAAAAAAAAAGGCTTGACTACCCAGTTCTCTGTGGGAGCATTACAAGGCACTTCAAATTTAAAACGAGCAAAGTAAAACTTGTGATCTTTGTCATCTAAATACATTGCTTATCTGAATAGCAGCATTACTCATCCTTTTTGCACTGCCAGAAATTTCAGAATTATGATTGATACCTGTTTTCTGAACATACTCTGTTTATACATTGCATCTTTTTCCACATTTTATCTCCTACATATCTCACAAATCTAATTAGCTTCACCTCTGCTTTCACTACCCTAGACCACAGCTACCATCAACTTTCACAGAGAAGGTTTTTTGTGATACCCTTTGATTTGACAATGCTGAATATTCTTGTCTTCTCAAATGTAGCCTGTACCCTCCGTTTCAAATTCTGCTTCCAAAAATTAAATGGCAGTTATAACTTTGAGAAAAATGAAGCAAAATCTTCGGAGTGCTGGCCTGGTCTCTCCATTGGTTTTTCGGTTGTTATACAAGATTATACATTCCACAGTGGCTAGAACAACATTTCCTATGCCACATGATGCTCTTACAATACAATGTATGTCCCTTTCTTCCAGTGATGTCATTTATGTTTTCTCATTGAATCTGGTCAGACCTCTGACCATCATCTTAGTTTTTTTATTATTGTGGCAGATTCTACATTTACAATGAAAATAAGTTATGACTCCGTTTCTCCCCCACCCTTCCCCTAACTTAGCCAAAATAGTAAATCAACACTAATGTTGCTTCCTATGGGTGAGTGGTGGAAATTATAGTCATCAAGCTAGGGCTATAGTGATGGAGGTCTCTTGTATATACATTTTTAATTCAATAAGTCAGGTCTTTGCAGAAACTGGGTGGATCATGGAGAATGACCGTATACTCGCAGGTTCAGATAAGCAGTAGCCCTGATTACAGATGCTATACTGCACTTGATATTGTTGATAGAACAGATTAATAAGAACTTTGGTACAAAGGTAAAAGGTGATGTTTCATTAATATTAAAAAGTTGTTTCCAACTTGGAACCAGGATGCTCAGATGCATAAGTAATTTACCAATGAAATTTACCAAATGAAGCTTACCATTGACATAGCACAGTTCTTCCTGGATGCCAAAGGACTTGTCTTTGTTTACCATATCTATTTCTAATCACGATCCCTTCAACCATTAATAATACCTCATACTCTGTACAAGTAATCTGTTTCTTGGCTTCCACTTCCTCCTAGCTAAAGACCCTTATCCTATATAATAAAAGCTCAATATGCTAAGTGTCTGACCATTCAACCGTTTGACCAGTCACTATGACATGCACTGACCAACAGGGGCAGATGCTCTGACCAGTAGGTTAGCTTGCTGCTGGGGTCCAGCCGATCGAAACTGGGTGAGAAGAGCTGGACATGCCCTGGAGTCCCTCCCTGGCCCCAATCTTGTACCAGTGGGGTCTCTTGGCCTGGCCTGCACCCTCTCATAATCCAGGACCTCTTGGGGGATGTCAGAGAGCCAGTTTCAGCTGATTCTCACAGGCCACACTGATGGACCCCACTGGTGCATGAATTTGTGCACCAGGCCGCTAATATTCTATAAGTAAATATATTTTCCGGTGAGCACTGGTCATTTGTTAAGTTTTTAAGAAAACATAAAGCTTAATGATCTTTTTCTCATTATGGGCAGGTGGAGGTTGGGAAGGAATGAGATATTTTACCCAATGGAAAATAACCAAATGGACTCTGCATAATAAAGATTTTTCTCACTTCTCCCAGTCCCAGAAAGGGCTTTGCTGCCTTCTCACAGTTTCCATAGGTCAACACCAGCCTGAAGAAAAGTCTTCAGCCAAGAACCCACAGCAATACGCTCATCTGTCCTTTGCATGATGTATTTTCTGGGAGGGAAGCAGATCACACAGTATCTTTCTCACTACTGATTTTCAAATTTTTTCTCTTTCACACTGTTTCTGCTTCTATTTCTCCCTCTCCATGATTGTTCTTTCCTTTTCTCCTCATCTTATTCTTTTTTCTAGATTTCTCTTTGATCTGTAATATTTTGGCTTAAATCAAAATCTCACTATTATTTTGCCGGATAAAAATAAGTTTCACTGTTGATAATCGCTTGGAAAATAAGTCATTTTATAACATTTCTGAGATAATTGTTAATTCTTATTAAAATTTAAAAAACTTTTGGTTCTGTATTTTATCTTTAAAACTCATTATAGCAAATAATTTTATTTGTTCTCCCTTTTTAAGAAATGTATTTTACATAGGTTCATACATACCAAATAACACACATACATCTGTGTTTATTAGAACACTAGGGGCCCGGTGCACAAAAATTTGTGCACTAAGGAGGTCCCTCAGCCTGGCCTGTGCCCTCTCACAGTCTGGGACCCCTGGCCAGCCTGGGTGATGGGCTGATGGCTGTTTGCAGGCTGGCCAAGCCCCCCAGTATGGATCTTCACCCCACTGGGGTGTGGTCAGCCTGGATGAGGGGCTGAGGGCTGTTTTTAGGCTGCCCGCAGTCCCTTCAGGGTTCAAGTCCCTACTGGGGTACCTGGGCAGCCTGGGTGATGGGCTGAGGGCCATTTTCAGGCTTTCAAGCTGCCCAGAGTTCCCATTGATCCAACATCCCAGCAGGGCTGGCTGGAAGCAGGTTTCTAGGGTTTATTTACCTTCTATAAGGCCTAGGCAGGTAATGAAGCCTCCTGTTTTGTTCAGCTCCATGGCTTCTATAATTGAAAGAATGTTGCCTTAGTAGACAGGCAGTTTCCTCCATCACTGGATCAACGGAAGCCTCCTGTTTGGTTCAGGTCCGTGGCTTCTATAATTGCAACTATGTGTTGTGAGCAGAGAGAGGCCCAGCTGGCCTAGGCAGACAGTTTACTCCTGGTGCAACGGAAGCCTCCTGTTTACTCTAGCTTCGTGACTGCTGGCCTCCATCTTGACTGGGTTAATTTGCATACAGCCACTCTGATTGGCTGGTGGGCATGGCTTAGGTGACCCAGCAAAATGGTCAATTTCAATATTACTCTTTTATTAGATTAGATACAGTAAGATTTAGAACAAGCCAAGCACACTTTTTATATGTGATTTTTTACTCAATATTTTTTTCAATGCCAATAAATACATATTCATGTTTTTAATGAGTTTTCATACCCACTTAATGTTTTAGAACTTATTGTACATTTAAGTTAGTTTTAACTTATCTATATAATCTTTACCTATATAAAAGAATAATATATACAAAAATTTCTATTCATGCATTTTGTTCATGTTTGAAGTTATTTCCTAAGGACATTTTTATAGTAAATTAATATGTATTTTAAAGTATGACACTGCTAAAGAAATAAATAATGATGATATATTCCTGAGGTAATTTTCTTTGACCAAATTACCATTACAATATTCTAACTTAATTGTTTATTATGTGAAACAAAAGGTAAGAAAAGTAACCTTATATTTGCTGTAAAGCAGGAGTTGTTGTTAATGGACCCATGAATTACCATAAAAAGATTTGCTTGTTTAATTAATAACACATGAACAAGACATCAACCTAGAATTGATCTTATTAAACATAACCTATAAAAACAAATAAGTTATAATGTAACAAGTAGAGAGGTATAAGATAGAGCAATTAACAACAACATTCACATAAGGTTAGAATATGTAATTTCAATGAGAAAATATGTGTGGTTGTAACGCTGTTTATTAGGATTAAATGTCTTGGTGTATTTAGTACCTTTATTTTTTAGTTAAGTTTATTGGGTGGCATTAGTTAGTAAGGTTACGTAAGTTTCAAGTATACGTTTCAGTGATACATGACCTGTCGTTGCATTGCCCACCACCCAAAGTCAAATCATCTTTCGTATTTGACTCCCTTTACCCTTTTCTATTCCCCCACCTCCTTCCATCTGGTAACCACAATACTGTTGTCTGTGTCTATGAGTTTCAGTTTATATCCTACATATGAGTGAAATCATATGGTTTTCAGCTTTTTCTGACCAATTTTGGTTAGCATGATACTCTCATTGTTGCAAATGGCAGTATTTCATCTTTTTTTACAGTTTCTGCTCTGTTTCAGAAATGTACTATTCCAAAGAAAGGTAAACTAAACTAATAAATGACAATTTGGCTATAATATAACAAATCCAGTTATTTGCAGTGAGCTTTCAAATCAGAGGTTTTGTATAATAAATGACCACAAGTATCTTTCTGTACGTGCAAAACATTTATCAACTTGATACAAATATTTTATATGAAAAATGAGTAAGAGTCAGACATACACTATTGTGTCTTCATTTTATTTTCCTTTTCCTCTGAAATACTTCACCAGAAATAATTCAATCTAGCAGCAACTCGTTCCGTAATCTCTGAATCTGTACTGTATTTTAGATATCTTTAATAATAAAAGTGTAATATGCTAATTAGACCAGACATCCTTCTGGACGTCCTTCTCGATGAAGCCTGAGCTGTGAGGGAAGCCTGGGTCCCAGGTGCCTGCCGGGCAGCTGGAGGAGGGAACCCAGTACTGGGTGCCTTTCTTCATCTATACTAATAAAAGGGTAATGCTAATTAGACCAGACATCTTCCGGACATTCTTCAGGACATCCTTCTGGACAAAGCCATGGTCATGGGGACTGAGGCAAAGGAGATTAGGGACGATCAGGTCAGCAGAGGAGAGAGGTTGGGGTTATCAGGCTGGCAGGCAGGTGAGTGGTTAGGAGCCAGCAGTCCCGGATTGTGAGAGGGATGTCCGACCGCCTTGGTTGGACATCTCTGGAGGGGTCCCAGATTGGACAGAGTGCAGGCTGGGCTTAAGGACGCCCCCCCCCCCCCCGCCCATGAAGAAATTTTGTACACCAGGCCTCTAGTTGTAAATGAAGAAAGACCTGGACAAAGTCTATGAAACATCAGTTTGCAAACATTGGACAACTGCCCACAGCCCCTTCAGAGTTCGTGCACTGGGGGGTGGAAGGTCTGGTGAGTGCAGGCCTGGACATTTCCCACCGGAGGGCCCATGATCGCACACGCCTGGTGGGCCCCCACCGCTGAGGTGACACACCTGGCGCAGAGCTGAGTGGCGAGCCAGGGGCGGACGCTGGTGCAGGATCCCTCGGTGGGGCCCTGCTGCTGAGCAAACACACCCGGGGTGGAGCCGGGCAGTGGACTGGCTTCGGATTCTCAGCACTGTGCAGCAGATGCTTCTGCACGCCCTGTGGAGGTCCCTGGGGGCAGATGAAGGTAGCGGACCCTGGACAGGTGCTCCCACACACCCCCGAGGAGGCTCCTAGGGCAAAGCCAGGCAGCAGACCCAGGACGGCTGCTCCTGCACGCCCCCAGAGGCCCCCGCGCTCCCACATGCCCTGAGGAGGCCCCCAGGGGGCGGAGCCAGACAGTGGACCCAGGACAGCTGCTCCTGGATGCCCTGAGGAGGCCCCTGGGTCATGGAGCCAGGCATCAGACCCAGGATGGCTGCTCCTGCAAGCCCCATGGAGGACCCGCTATCCTGCAAGCCTGCTGGGGGCCCCCAGGGGGTGGAGCCAGGCAGTGGACCTGGGCCAGGTGCTTCTGGACGCCCCGAAGAGGCCCCAGGCCGGACCCCCCCTCCCCACTGAGCAGACACACCCGGCACAGCTATGCTGGCCGAGGAGGCTCCCAGTGCAGAGCCGCCCTGCCAGCCTCCATCTTGGCTGGGTTAATTTGCATATAGCCGTTCTGATTGACTGGTGGGTGTGGCCGTGACCAGAAGCTCAGCCAGCTAAGGCAGGCAGTTGCAACAGAAGCCTCTGGTTTGCTCTAGCTCCATGGCTGCTGGCCTCCATCTTGGCTGGGTTAATTTGCATACAGACGCTCTGATTGGCTGGTGGGTGTGGCCGTGAGCAGAGGCTCAGCCTGCCTAGGCAGGCAGTTGCAACAGAAGCCTCTGGTTTGCTCTAGCTCCATGGCTGCCAGCCTCCATCTTGGCTGCGTTAATTTGCATACAGCTGCTCTGGTGGGTGGGAGGCATGGCTTGGCTGATGGGCATGGCTTAGGTGTCTGGGGCGATGGTCAATTTGCATATTACTCTTTTATTATATTAGATAAAGGGCCAACTCCAGAGGAGGAGGGCATATGGGTACTTTATCAGTCCTCTTGTGAGAGACAGCTATGCCATTACCTCAATCACTGGGCATATAGTTAAAATTTTCCAAACCTCCCTTGTAGTTAGATATGGCTATATGGGTTTCTCTCCAATGGAAGGTAATTCATAGTGATGTAAGCCAATTTCTAGTACATTAAATTGAATATGTCGATCCTCAATCTCTTTACCCTTTCACCAAGTGCATGCAAAAATTGTGTTCTTAGGGGAGTACAAAGCCCAAAAATATGAGGAGTTTTAGTTCCCAAATCACAACAGGAATGAAAGCTGATATTCTCTTTTGACTATTCAACTATTAGATGAAGCTACTAAAATATTGAGATGTATTATATTTCTGAGTCTAGTCTCTCCTACCTACCATCTGCCACTTCCCTGGGCAGTTGAGGAAGGAAAAGACCTGCAAGAGTGCAGGTATCTGTTCTATAATAGGTTATTCTGGTGTTCCAGTTTTGACACATTTCCAGACATCCCATGTATTCATCTTTATTAATCTGTATATCTATTAATCCAAAAATGTATGTAAATAAAAGTCTAAGCGACTGTTACCAGCTGGGAGATATGACATGCACTGACCACCAGGGGACAGGTGCTCAATGCAGGAATTGCCCCCTGGCGGTCAGTGTGCTCCCACAAGCAACCTCTTGTGCAGGCCAACTTTCTGTGGTTCCTTCCCCTGCCAGCTGATTCGATAGGCCCCAATCACTGGCCAGGCCAAGGGACCCCACCCATAACTGTGTGCACCAGCCCTCTAGTAAATAATTAAAATGAGCCTCATGCTTTCTTGAAGGTGAAGATAAAACTTTCATACACAATGATCTCACAATCAAACTCAATAGGTAGAAAAGTAATGAATCATGTTAATACAATATATTGAGATAAGGGCTATCCTAGCAAAAGTAAACCACAGGAAAGAGATAAGTTGGATATAAGGGAAAAGTAATATCAAAGGTGAATCTGAAGGTCTTAGCTGGAAAGGTCAATCCGGACAGTGGGTGATGCACCTGTGAAGGTTAAAAAAAAAGGAAAAAGAAAACAAAAAGCTATTTTCCAAAAATTGAAAGTAAAGAACATGAAGAATGGTATGCACTGTGGTCAGAGAGTGATACATTAGGGTTATTAGGTGAGCCAGGGATTGCATAACATGACTCAGATATAGTGTTTTTATCTCAAAGACTGTGGGCGACATGGGAAAATTTTAAGCAGAGAAGTGATGTCGTTGCATTTTCTGTGTAAGAAAGATCACTGGTGACCATAACAAAGGGAGATTAAAGGAGGAGGGTGAAGATTGATGACAAGGAATGGCAATTAGGAGGTTGGTGCATCAATCCAGATAAGAAATAATGAGGCCAGAGCAATGCCATAGCAGTGGTTTGGGGAGAGAAGCACAGTTTGGAAATATGTGGAGGTTTTACCTGTAATTGGATATATTAAATTTGAACACCAGCAGCTTCCTTTTTACTTGTTAGCTTATTTACCTGCCATCACAATCTTTCCTGAGTCATTCCTGGAGGGAAAACATATATGAGATGTAGTGTCATTTAGTGATCAAGCCAACTTTTGCTGGTTTTAAACACTAGATGATAATAAATTATTGGGTTTGTTACTTTACTATGTTAGTGACCTAAAAGAAAGTTGCAGCTGCTATTTTTAAGTTATCATGTATTCCCTTAAAAGTACAAAATAAAAATAAAGAAGTAAAATTGCTCTGAACATAGAATTATCTATAAAATATAGAATTATGATAAAGGTAGTAAGATGGATTCATCTTAGAAAGAGAGAAGTATCTCAAGCCACCACGATTTGACTGAAACTAGACTATTTTGTTCTGTGTACTTCTTGTAACAAAGAATTGTGTTTTGACTTTAAAAACAGTTGTGTGAGGCTGCTAAATACAAATTTACATCTAAACAGTCAATCCATTTTCATTTTAACAGTTTGAGATATTTAATCTGTGGTTATACCCAGGGGTAGTTTAGAGAGGATTTGTTCTATTTTTTGCTTAGTCTTCAAAATTGTTCATCCTTGTCATCTAATCTAATAAAAGCATAATATTGAAATTGACCATTTCTACAGGATGCCTAATCCATGCCCACCAGCCAATCAGAGCGGATGTATGCAAATTAACCCAGCCAAGATGGAGGCCGGCAGTCACGAAGCTGCTAGAGTAAACAGGCAGCTTCCACTGCAGCAGGACTAAAACTGTCTGCCAGCCGGCTCGGCTTCTCCAGGCTCAGGCAACAACATAGTTGCAACATTGTTGCAATTATGGAAGCCTTGGAAGTGAAACAAATAGCAGGCTTCCCTCGCACCATCGATGGAGGAAACTGCCTGCCTAGAGTCTACTAAGGCAACATTGTTTCAATTATAGAAGCCACAAAGCTGAAGCCAACAGGAGGCTTCGTTACCTGTCTAGGCCTCGGCTTAAAGAAGCAGTGTATCAATTATAGAAGGTAAATGAACCCAGAAACCTGCTTCCAGCCAGCCTTGCTGGGACATTGGGTTAATGGGAGCTGTGGGTAGCCTGAAAGCCTGAAAACGGCCCTCAGCCCGTCACCCAGGCTGGCCACACCCTAATGGGGTGAGGGTTCCCACTGGGGTGGTTGGCCAGCCTGCAAACAGCCATCAGCCCCTCACCCAGGCTGGCCAGGCACACCAGCAGGTGGACATCCCCTGACGGGTCCCAGACTGTGAGAGGGCACAGGCCAGGCTGAGGGACCTCCCGAGTGCACAAATTTTTGTGCACCAGGCCCCTAGTTACAAATAAACATAAAATCTAAGTACATTTGGTGTTTTTGCCCTGCAAATCTCAGCTTAAAGATAAGTTCTATAGATTCAACCAGTCTTCCAGAGATTGCTCCTTGAAAAATCCCTCTGGTAGAGTAATTATAGCATAGGCAAATTTATTCAGCTAGCTATGCTTACGGCCCAAATCCCTCCCTTGTGAAACTCAATAAGATAATGACACCCATGAGACTCCTGAGGCCACAGCCAGTTTGCCTTTCCTGTTGGTTACCTTCTTGCATTTGTAACCTTCTTCAAGTGTCTACCTAATGTAATAAAAGTAAATACCCTCTAATTTGTATGACAGCTGTGTTTTATGCCTATGCCTTTCTGCCCCTTTTAACACAGGAGAGAAAACTGGAGTAGGGAAGGGCAGGGGCAGAGAACACAGTGGTAATTACCCTGACCTCTCCATGTGTCCCTCCCCACTGCCTTCCTCACTCGCGTGAAGTGAAGGCAGTGTACAAGCGCACTCATCAAAGCAGAGCCTAAAGAATGAGTGCCACCTTCTGAGACACTAATTCCAGTCTCCTGATGTAGCACTAGCTACACTTTAGTAAAAATGTGGAACAGAAAGAGCATTTAAATGATTCTGGTTCTCAATAGCAAGTGATGACCCTGATTAAACCTTATTAGGGGTACCTGCTAAATAGGGTGTTCAGTTTCTTAAAAAAATACCTTGAATTAGAAAATAGAAAGTAGAAAAGGGTGAAGAATAAACATAGTAAAAATTATGATTAATAAGGAATTTATAATTCTTAGTAAAACAAAGTCTATGTTATATGTTAAGCCCAAGGACAGACACAATTCAGTATCTCACTGAATGAAAAACCTTTTAGTTCTGCCAGAAAGACTGCATTAGTTTCCTATTGCTGCAGTAACAAATTACCACAAATTAGTGACTTAACGCAAACATGTTGCCACGTGTTCTGGAGGCCAGAAGTGCAGCATTGGTCTCGCTAGGCTAAAAGGAAACTGGGCAGTGCTGTGTTCCTTGTGCAGGCTCTAAAGAAAAATTGGCTTCCTCCTCTTTTCTAGTGTTAAGATAGTACTAACTTTGCTTGGTTCAAGGACCCCTATCCTATCAGCCCAAATTGCATCACTCCAACCTCTGCTTCCATCAGCATATCGGTATCTCTCATTCTCCTGCCTCTTTTCCTCATAAGGACCCTTGGGATCAGATTTGGGAAGATCAGGATGAACTTTCCATCTTAAGACCCTTAATTTAATCATATATGAACAGTCACATAAAATAGCCTTCATAGTGTTTACAGATAAAGACCGGGGCATTTGAAAGGCCCTTATTCAGCCTATCATAAAGACTATGCCAAGTGCCTAGCTAAATACTAGCCAGTAATAAATGGGCATTTTTTTCTTATTATTGTTCTTAGATAAAAATAAGTATTGTTGTTATAACCTCAAGTCTCATTTTCTACAATTTATAATATTAAGCTTACATATGTGTCATAGGATACTCCAGAGCTGGCTGCTCGTTTAACTGCATACTTGCACAAAATTCAGTGAGGAAAAGAAGAAGAGAATATGACTTTATTCTAACGAATTCTCAAGACTGCGTCCCCTTTTTGTAAATGATTAACCAATTGTAATTTTAAGTTACAAATATCACAAGATTCTATATCATTCCACATTCAGTATATACTAAGATAGAAAGTTTGGAGAAAGCACTCTATTTTAAAAATTATTAAATGAAATCATACAAACAAGGAAATTATTATGTGTAGAATGTGGACATGTTCCAATATCTCTGCTCCAGACATCTGCAAACTAGGAAGCTGATCTCCATGGCAGCAGCAGCCAATCCAGGTAGACGCTAACCTCTGGGCATGTTTTAAGATGACCTTTCTCAGCAGTGCTTTTTCTTGTTTTCTTACATTGATGAGATGATTCTTCTGTATTTAAATAAAACATTAAAATATAATATCTGGCTTTAGTACAAATATATAAATTTACCAAAAAAAAATAATAAATAAAATATAATATCTGAAATATTTCTTGACTGTGCCAGTTGAACAAAATGATGTGAGTTTAGCCAAATAAATTTGACATGGGCTTAAATAATTACATAACCAAGTCAGTAAAAGCAATCAATTTATTGTGTTCATCTAGAAATATAACATTCTGAAAACAAAATTAAGATGAAAGATTAAAATACTATATTCAAGAAATAAGTTTTCTAGGAATTGGTATAATTATTAATAAATATTCCATTTTTTTCTGACTAGCCATTATACCTTTAATTTTGACAATGATCTCCCAAAA
The DNA here is from genome assembly GCA_004026665.1 of Murina feae. Classification (NCBI taxonomy): domain Eukaryota; kingdom Metazoa; phylum Chordata; class Mammalia; order Chiroptera; family Vespertilionidae; genus Murina; species Murina feae. Next base: position 3,972 of record PVJC01039946.1, on the reverse strand, counting down.
ATTACTCTTACCCTATAGAGAGATTTGTTTATATCACATAATCGTATTTGCACATATTGAGCATTTTTGTTAGAAAATAACTAGAAAAGTATACAAGTGATTTAGAGTTACCAAATTCATAACAAACAAAAAGAAGAGAATCAGATAAGCTATACATCCAAAAGCCAAGTGATCAGAATGATGGAATGACCAGAACAACCAGAACAACCAGAATGACTGGACAGACCGGTCATTATGACATGCACTGCGCAAGCCAACCGGCCGAAACGGGGCCCCAATCAATCCCCTCCAACCTCCCACAGCACCTCCCCGCAACCTTCCCAGTCCCTGATTCCCCCTCCCCGACCCCAATTGGGGTGGGGCCAGCTGGCCAACAGCCCGAAGCCCCTCCCCCTAGCTGGCCCGGCCCAATTGGCCCCCAACAGGGTAGGCCAGCTGGCCCTCATCCATGCATGCATTTGTGCCCCAGGCCTCTGATAATAAAAATAACGATAATGTTAATTGAGTAGTGCTAACAGGCTATTGTGTTTGAGTATGGGCACACTTCTTTTTAGAAGGTCTGTTGAAAAAATTAATGAAATACGTGTGTTATTTAAAACTGTACTAATCAGAAAGTTATCATAGCGTGAAAATAAGTCAAGTGTACTGTTTTATCCCTTTAAACATTTAGTTTACTATAGTGTCTGAGCAGAAGATCCCCCTTAGATATCATCACATCTTAGTTTAAAATAATGTAGACTCTTCAATACTTCTTTTTTTAAAATTTTGTTTTATTGCTTAAAGTATTACAGAGTGTTAAATAGGTCTCCATTTTTTTCCCCTGACCTTCCCTCCTCCTCCCCTACCCCCTAATGTCTTGTGTCCATTGATTATGCTTATATACGTGCATATAAGTCCTTCAGTTGATCTCTTAACTGCTTTTGATGATGGAAATGATTCCTCCTCCCTCTATAGATAATATCAAAATCAATATTTTAATGATTTATTGTCTTACTTAGAGTAACCATAACAGAGAATTGACCTTGTTACTAAACTATACCAGGAGGAATCATTTAAGAGCTTTCACTCAAACTAAGATCATCATTTTTGGTACACGTTTTCCAAAATTTAATTGACTTATCATCAACAACTTTATAGAGTTAGTCAACTCATGAGTCTCTAGTGAGTTAATATGGTAATTTTTGGGAGGAGAGGTAAATTTACTAAGGATAAATGAGATGTTTAATGGGAATATTATTGATGGGATTTTTATTGCTATGTAAATGTTTGATTTACCTGTTCTAAAATATATTTGAGTTAGTCTTGGCTCCATATGGTATATTTTGCTGGCAAGGAATGATCCTTCTGCAACTCCAGATTTCTTTTAACAAGTGCTTTAGAAAAACACTTCTAAAAATTTAAATTTTGGTTTTATGTCCTTCTTTATATTGAAAAATAATAAAAGAGCTATACTCACCTTTTTAGTAAAGTTATATGCTTAAAGATATTTTCTGCTATGTTAATAATTGTTTATGAAATCAGATCACATTCAACGTTCACCTGTTGTCAAACTACTATTCTAGAAGCCTTAGTGTCCCAGCACATTGACTTCACCTAAACAAATTATATGTTTACTATTTAATTTATGTATACTAAAATATCACTTTATGCTAGTCAGTGTGCGAGCATTTTACTTGCCTTATTACTGTACTCAACACCTGCTATCACACACCTTACAATACTGTGATTCAAATGCAAATCTCACTAGCAACATCCTGGGCTCTTAATTTGGGTGTTATATATTTTCTTGTTAACTAAACTGTGCCATGATGGGTTATCTATGCTAATAAAAGAGTAATATGCTAATTAGACTGAACATTCTTCTGGGTGTCATTCCAGATGTCATTCTAGACAAAGCTGAGACCAGTGCAAAGCAGCCCTGGTCCTGGGTGCCTGCTGGTGGTGCCTGGAGGGAAGTAGCCTGGGTCCTGGGGGCCTGCTGGTGGAGGTCAGAGCGAAGCCTGGGTCCCAGGTGCCAGAGGGAAGCCAGTGCCTGCAGCCAGGGGAAGGAAGGCCTGCTCTTGCACGAATTTTTGTGCATTGGGCCTCTAGTAAATAAATAATCACCTGAGAGCATTTCATTTCTTTTTTATATGTGGAGTAGTTTCTTTAAACTCCAGGGTGTAAGCATTGTGTTGACATTGCTCAGATGTATTGCATAGATGGCATTCAGTTCATACCAATATGCTGAGTCAGGATTTCAAGACTTTTTTTTTAATTCAAGAAATAGTTTCATGAAATTGCTGGCCAAAGATCAAGTGGAACATAATTAATTATATAGGACTGAATGAACTTATGGGAGAAATTTTAATGTAATTTTTTGAAATATTTTAATGAAGTTTTAATTTTCCAGATTTGTAAGAAAGCTCTTTCTGTTTTGTTTTGTTTTCTGATTCTATTCTAACCTATAGATTCTTAGATTAGATGTCTATGACAACTTAGATTCTGCTTTTATAAACTATAATGAAACATTTAAAATTATATCTGATTCTCCAAACTTTAAAATTTTAAGTCTTATGCAATATAGTTATGCACATACTTAGATTCAGTAAGAATCTGTTTTTTTTTCTTTCATCAGAAAATAATTCTGTTTTAATAAAGTATAAGTCACTTTTAAGTAGTAACATAGTTGGCTTTACTTATAGATGCTAAAAAAGAGAAATTTACCCATATCTGGTGAAATTTGCTGAAGAGAATCTCTTGGGCTTAGTTTCCAAACTTCATGATGTCAAATCATAGAGGCTTTTAACTGTCCAATTTAGGGTTCTTTATAAAAACTTCCAGACAGAGGTTTTGTCATCTTAGTATGTTTAATACTGTATGACTCTAGATGACTCTAGATGTTACAAAGTGAACTTAAAGAGGCCTATATGGTAAACTGACACTTTCTATACCTATATAACCAATCAGGCAATGTAATGTGACCAGCCTTATTTTGTAATCAAGAGTTATATTTCTTTAGAATCTTAACTAATAAAAGCGTAATATTGAAATTAACTGTTTCTCTGGGATGGGGTAAGCCACACCCACCAGCCAATCAGAGCTGCTGTATGCAAATTAGCCCAGCCAAGATGGTGGAGGCCGCAGATGGTGTGCGGCTTCTCCGGGGCTGCGGCCTTCGCCATCTTGAGAGCCTCCCTCCTGGGAAGGCATCCGGCGCCTTGGGCCTGCGGATGCCTTCCCGGGTGGGAGCCTGAGGGGGGAGGTGGTGCGGGGACTAGGCAGCCAGCCCCTGAGGCCCCTGCCAGGGAGGCTATGGGGTGGCCAGCGCCACCCCGCCATCGGCTTCCCAGGCAGGTGGCCCAGAGGGTCAGTGGGAGCTGTGGCCGGCCTGAAAACTGCCCTCAGCCCCTCACCCAGGCTTGCCACACCCCCTGGGATGAGGGTCTCCACTGGGAAGCTTGGCCAGCTTGCAAACAGACATTGGCCCCTCACCCAGGCTGGCCAGGCACACCAGCAGGTGGATATCCCCAGAGGGGTCCCAGACTGGGAGAGGGCACATGCTAGGCTGAGGGACCCCCTCCCCCAGTGCACAAATTTTTGTGCACAGGGCCCATAGTTTTATAATAACAAGCAGGAGATAGTGAATTGTGAGACTTTGAACTGTGTGATATAAGACTAGTAAGTAGGTATACACTCCAGACCACCCTTTTATTATTCCTGAACTTCATTGTCTTGAGCTATTTTTTAACCCTACAATTGTAGCAAACTAATAGTAATCCAAATTATTATTGAACTAGGGGCCCGGTGCACAAAAATTTGTGCACTCGGGGTGGAGGGAGTCCCTCAGCCCGGCCTGTGCCCTCTGACAGTCTGGGACCCCTCAGTGGATGTCCTATGATGGCCCCAGTCTGCCAGGCGCCTTTTGTGTGTGTGTGTGTGTGTGTGTGTGTGTGTGTGTCACCACTGGGGACCTGCCCCCAGCCGCATCTG
>PVJC01039945.1:0-16036 GCA_004026665.1 Murina feae | reverse complement strand
TTCTGACACCAAGTATGTGGGAATTTTTCCCCCACACCAATCAATTCCCCAACTCTCTGGATATCAACTGAGTGTCCTATAGTTCAGTTCAATTTTGTCATTAACAACCCAGAATTAGTTCAAATACCACAGGATAAGGGTTCAGTACACAAGTCTGCTCCTATTTATAATGCGCAGGTCTCCCATTCTCCTGAACAACAATCTATAAATCAGGGTTCCTGTGACTCTCACCTCCATAATTTTCTACATCAGCTCATAGAACACAGGAAAACAGTTTAGTTTATCTTTATTGTTTTTTTATGAAAAATAAAAAAACATGACAATCCAAATGGAAAAGATTCATAAGAAAGATATGGAATGGATGAAGAGCTTTCATACTCTCTACAGTTGCATCACTCTCCAAGCACTTTCAAATTCTAGGGGGGTAAAAAATTAGGGCAGTAAGGAAGGGAGAAATTTCCAAATCTTAGATTATAATCATTAATTTATGCAGGTTATACTCCTTACTACAATTGTAAGAATAACCGCTTAGGGTACAGAAAGTCAAAGATTTTACTTCTCTGTTCACTAGTCAGCATTGAGCACAGTACTGACCAACAGTAGATGCTGAATGAGTATTTATTCATGCAGTTGAGTATCTTGCTCTCTTCAATTAGAAGTGAAGCAGGGGGCAATAAAAAATGAGTATGGAAGTGCCAGCCCCTTCCCAATTTCCATCATTTAGGGGCTAATTATCATGTTTTTCTTGATGCCATTTAATTCTTATGCCTAACTCATTTCACTGTTCATTAGCACCTCCAACACACCAGAGGGTAGGCAGGAGTTAATAAAGTGATTATAGGGGATAATATGCAAATTAGCCATGCTGGTTTCCTAGGCAGGTAGTTTGCAATTCTTGATTAATAAGAGGCTATAGAATTACCTTGAAATTTTTATTGTGATGCAACCCCTTGTTGGTGAACATATGCAATTAAGTCATGGTCTACAAGTCTTTGGAATAAAAATCAGCATACACTGGCTGATGAGCCATCTGAGTTGTGGTTGGTGCAAGCAAATCAGAGAAAATAGATTCAGAAGAGCTTTGCAGGCTGGAAGGCTTGAAAAAAAATTTATAATCTGATAGGCAAGTAGTTTGATAAAGCAGAAGTACAGTTATGTGTATGTGCTATATGACACTACAGTACAATAGTAGAATCCCAACGTCAGCATTCTGTACAGCTGCAGTCTGTTAATTGTGCAAACAGGAGGACATTTTGAAGGGTCCTTACTGAAATTTAAAAGAGGAAAAAAGCTTACATAAGGACCCTATGTCAACAAAAGAGGAATGAGTGAAATTTGGAATGTAAGATTCACGTTGTGTATCTCAGACTGATCATGGGCAATAGACTGGGGAAAACATCTTAATAAAAGAAGAGAAGCCGATGAGAGGCCAAGTTCTTTACAAGTCCAATCTAAAAACAGTAGTCAGATAAAACCAATAAAACAAAAAGAGAAAATTTAAGAACTGAAGATATTAAAAAAATCACCAGGAATCTCAGTCAAGGAATCTCAGACTTGGCCAAGCATAAGAAGTAACTGAAGAACTATTGTTTATTTATTTACTAGAGGCCTGGTGCACGAATTCATGCACCTGTGGGGTCCCTTGGCCTGGTTAGTGACCAGGGCCAATCGGGGCCATTTCACCCAGTCCAGGACGAGGGACTGTGGGAGATTGGTTACCTGCTGGAGGTTGGCTGTGGGAGTGCACTGACCACCAGGGGGAAGCTCTGCATTGATTGTCTGCCCCTGGTGATCAGTGTGTGTCATAGTGACTGGTCGCTTAGGCTCTTATATATAGATTTTCATTAAATATATTGGAGTTACATTGATTAATAAAATTATATAGGTTTAAAGTGTTCAATTCTATAATACATCATCTGTGTATTGATTTGTGTGTTCACTACTCAAAATCTAGTCTCCTTCCATCATTATTCATCCCCCTTATATACTCTTTTTTAAAATTTTGTTTTATTGTTTAAAGTATTACAAAGATTATGAATCCTTTTTTTTTTCCTCTTGACCTTCCCCCGGCATCCCCTACCCCCAGTGTCTTGTGTTCATTGACTATGCTTATGTGCATCCATACAAGTCTTTCAGTTGATCTTTTAACTTCCCCCCAACTCTCCCCAGCCTTCCAGCTGTAGTTCAACAGTCTGTTCAGTGTTGTTCTGCCTCTGTATCTATTTATGTTCATCAGTTTATAATGGTCTTTATTATCATAAATAAGTGAGATCATGTGGTATTTTTCTTTCATTGACTGGCTTATTTCACTAAGTATAACGCTCTCCAGTTCCATCCATGTACTGCAAATGGTAAGAATTCCTTCTTTTTTACAGCAGTGTAGTATTCCATTATATAGATGTACCACAGTTTTCTAATCCATTCATCTGCTGATGGGCACTTAGGTTGTTTCCAAATCTTAGCTAGGGTGAATTGTGCTGCTATGAACATAGGGATGCATATATCCTTTCTGATTGGTGTTTCTGGTTTCTTGGGATATATTTCCAGAAGTGGGATCACAGGGTCAAATGGGAGTTCCATTTTTAATTTTTTGAGGAAACTCCATACTGTCCTCCATAGTACCAGTCTGCATTCCCACCAGCAAGCAGTACAGAAGGTTTCCTTTTTCTCCACATCCTTTCCAACACTTGTTGTTTGTTGATTTGTTGATGATAGCCATTTGGATAGGTGTGAGATGATACTTCATCGTTGTTTTGATTTGCATCTATCAGATGGTTATTGACATTGAGCATGTTTTCATATGTCTCTTGGCTTTCTGAATGCCTTCTTTTGAAAAGTGTCTATTTAGGTCCTTTGTCCATTTTTTGATTGGATTGTTTATCTTCCTTTTGTTATGTTGTATGAGTTCCCTATAAATGTTGGAGATTAAGCCTTTATCAGTGATAATATTAGCAAATATGTTCTCTCATGCAGTGGGCTTTCTTGTTGCTTTGTTGATGGTTTCTTTTGCTGTGAAGAAGCTTTTTATTTGATGTAGTCCCATTTGTTGATCTTCTCTTTAGTTTCCAATGCCCTAGGAGCTGTATCAGTGAAGAAATTGCTTCGGCATATATCTGAGATTTTGTTGCCTTTAAATTCCTCTAGTATTTTTATGGTTTCCCGTCTTACATTTAAGTCCTTTATCCATTTTGAGTTTATTTTTGTGTATGGTGTAAGTTGGTGGTCTAGTTTCCTTGTTTTGCATATATCTGTTCAATTTTCCCAACACATTTATTGAAGAGACTGTCTTGACTCCATTATATGTTCTTGCCTCCTTTGTCAAATATTAATTGAGCATATTGGTTTGGGTCAATGTCTGGGTTCTCTATTCTATTACATTGATCTATATGTCTGTTCTTGTGCCAGTACCAGACAGTTTTGAGAACAGTGGTTTTGTAATACAGCTTGATATCTGGTATTGAGATCCCACCTATTTTGTTCTTTCTCAAGATTGCTGCAGCTATTCGGGGTCTTTTTTTATTCCAGATGAATTTTTGGAGAGTTCGTTCTAGGTCTGTGAAATATGCCATTGGTATTTTAATGGGAAGTGCGTTGAATTTATAGATTGCTTTGGGTAGTATGGACATTTTAATGATGTTGATTCTATCAATCCATGAACATGGTATGTTCTTCCATCTGTTTATGTCTTCCTCTCTCTCTTTTTTCAAAGTCCTGTAGTTTTCTGAGTAGAGGTCTTTTACCTCTTTAATTAAGTTTATTCTTAGGTACATTAGTTTTTTGGTGTGATGGTAAATGGGATATTGTTTAGTCTCTTTTTGTAAGTTCACTATTGGTGTACAGAAATGCCATAGATTTCTTAGCATTAATTTTGTATCTTGCTACATTGCTGAATTCATTTATTAAGTCTAATAGTTTACCTGCCCTCACCTTCCTGTCCCTCTGGTCATTATCATACTGATATTTGTTTATGAGTTTTGCATTTTGTTTTTTTCTACTTCCATTGGTTCTCAACCTTCTGGCCCTTTAAATACAGTTCCTTATATTGTGACCCAACCATAAAATTATTTTTGTTGCTACTTCATAACTATAATGTTGCTACTATTATGAATCATAAGGTAAATATCTGATATGCAGGATGGTATTAGGTGACCCCTGCGAAAGGGTCATTGAACCGCCAAAGGGGTCATGACCCACAGGTTGAGAACTGCCACTTCACTTATTTCACCCAGCTCTCAATGCTCCCCTTCTGAAAGCTGCCAGTCTATTCTTTGTATCTATGAGTTTGTTTCTATTTGTTTGTTTTGTTCATTAGATTCCACATATAAGTGAAATAAAATGTTATTAGTTTTTCTCTGACTGGCTTATTTCACTTACCATTATACACTTCATTCATGCTGTAGCAAAAGGTAAGCTCTCCTTTTTTTATGGCATGTATTATTTGATTGTGTAAATATACCACAGCATTTTTATCCACTCATCTACCGATGGGCACTTGGACATTTTTTCAGATCTTGGCTATCATAAATAACACTGAAATGAATACACAGGTGCATATATTCTTTTGAATCACTGTTTCAGGGTTCTTTCAATATATTCTTAAAAATGGAATTGCGGGATCATAAATCAGTTAAATTTTTAATTTTTTGAGGCAACCCCATACTATTTCCTACAGTGGTTGCACCAGTCTGCATTCCACAAATAGTGCACCAGGGTTACCTTTTCTCCATATCTTCCCTGACACTTGTTATTTGTTGGCTCATTAATGATAACCATTATGACAGGTGTGAGATGACATCTCATTCTGATGTTAATTTGCATGTCTCTGATGCTTAATGACATCGAGCATCATTGCACATGTGTATTGGCCATCTGTATGTTCTCTTTGGAGAAATGTGTATATTCAGACCCTCTGCCCGCTTTTTATTTGGAATGTTTGGGGTATTTTTGGTGTTCAGTTGAGTTTTTTAAATAAATTTCGGATATTACCCCTTATCAGATGTATCATTGGCAAATTGTTCTCCCATTCACTGGGTTGTTTTTAAATAAAACTCCTTAGGCCCTAATCCCCGAGTTTTCATTTAGTGTTCTCCCTTTCACTGGGTTGTTTCTTTGTTTGTTTGTTTTTTAATATCTCAGGCATAAGTGACCAGAATTGCACTAACTGAAAGTCATAAGTGCCATGAACATAACCTAGGATTCTAATGTTGTAGTTTTAAATGAAAAAGAAATCAGACCAGTAAATAATGTTTGCTTAGTCAGTATATTCTCTTCTTTGAAATCAATTACATTGGGTTGTCATATGCACTAAATTGTTTGATGTGTATAAAATCAAAAGAAAAAAAAAATGTACCCCTAACAAAGTGTCACCTGGCTGAGGTTCCAAGAAGTCTCCTCACCTTGACCAGGTGGTACTAAGTGGATGAAACAGTTTTTGTAGGTTTTCAGCATACTCCTGGGCAGAATAAGGAAAAAAAGGAGGAGGAGGTAAGTTGTCTATTCGTTTCCAACCTTTTATGAGACTGACACGCTACCTACTGCGCTAACGAGGCACCTCGTTTCCAACCTTTTAAATTTCAAATTTTATCTTTTTTTTTAAAAAAAATCTCAACATGTTTTCAAAGCTAACTCAATGTAGTTATATCTTTTAGTACCTCATTTTTTGCATTGCCAAATAGTATTTCATCATATGGAAACTCTGAATTTGTTTACTCATTTATCAGTTAATGGAAATATAAGTTCTTTTCCCTTTGGGGATGTTATAAATAATGCTGTTATAAATATTCATATAAAAGTCCTTGTGTGAATATAGTTTAATCATTCTTGGGTGAATAGCTAGGAATGGAATTTCTTGGTCGTGAGTTGAGTCTCTATTAAACATTTTGAGGGACTGCCAAACTGTTTTCTAAAGTGGTTGCACCATTTTGCATTCCAACTAACAAAGTATGAAGATTCTAGTTCATCTACGCTCTTCCAAACACTAGTCATTACTGTCTCTTATACAGCCAATCTAGTTAGTATGAAATGGCATTTCACTGGTGTGCATTTCCCCAGTTACCAATGGCCTTTCATGTCTTTATATGTTTATTGGCCATTTGTATATCTCCTTTGAATAAATGGCTATTCAATAATTTTTCTATTTTTAAAATTAGATTATCTATCTAATTGTTAGTTGAAAGAGTTATTTAATATTCTGAAAATATGCTCCTTCTTACATAAATGTTTTCCAAATATTTTCTTCTAATCTATAACTTGTTTGTATATGTCATTCTTTTTTAAAAAATTGATCTTCCTGCACAAATTATTTGAATTTTAATAAAGTCCAATTAATCATTTTTATATGTCTTGTGTTTAGTGTCATGTGTAATAACACCTTGCCTAACCCAAGATCATGAAAATTTTCTGTTTTTACTAGAATTTTTATGGTTTTAGCTGTGATCTATGATTCATTTTGACTTAACTTTTATATGGTGTGAGATAAGAATTAATGCTTATTTTTTTTCATATTACTATCTAGTTATCCCAGTACAATTTGTTGAAAATATTCTCCTTCTCCCATTTTATGGTGTTGGCATCTTGTTGAAATCAATTAACCATAAATGTAAGAGTTATTTCTGGATTCTGAATTATATTCATTTATGTGTATTTCCATTATTTTACCAGTACCACGTTGTTTTGACTGCTGTAGCTTTGTAATACATTTTGAAATTGAGAAATGTAAGTTCTCTTACTTTGTTATTCTTTTCCAAGGTTGTTTTAGCTACTCTGGGTCATTTGCATTTTTATATGAATTTTAAAATCTGCTTTTGAATTGTACAAAATTAGAAGCTCTTAGTGGTAGAGTCTGTATTAACTCTGTAGTACAATTTTGGGAGGAATGCCATGTTAAAAATATTATGTCTTCCAGTTTATGAACTTAAGATGCCTTTCAATTTTTACTTAGACTTTTCTTTGGTTTCTCTCAACAATGTTTTGTAATTTGGGGGTTTTTGTCTTGCTTTGTTTTGTTTATAGCCTGCTAGCCTTACACTTCTTTTGTCAAATTGAATCCTGAGTATTTTATTATTTTTTATGCTATTATGAATAAAATTGTTTCTTAATGTCATTATTGGATTATTGCTTGGTAGGGTATAAAAATGAATTTGAGTTTTGGATACTGATCCTATGAGCTTGCTGAACTCATTTATCAGTTCTAGCAATTTAATGGATTACTTAGGATGATATATATATATATATATATATATATATATATATATATATATATATAATTTGTTGTGCAGATAAAAATAGTTTTATATCTTCCTTTGGAATATGGCTAAGTTTTATTTATCTCTACTCAGTAATTGCCTTAAATAGAACAGTGTTGTATAGAAGAGGTGAGAGAACATCACTGTCCTATTCCTGATCTTAAGATGAGATTCTTTATTTCTCCACCAGTAAGTACATCAGTTGAAAGATTTCAAAATGCCTATCCATATTTTTTTAGCCTTCATACCAACAATATGAATAAATTGCTACTATTATTTCTAATTAATAGGTAGGAAAACTGTCACATACATAAATGGTTGAGATGGAATTTAAATGACACAATCTGACACAAAAATATCACTTTATACATCTAGTCTCAAAAATCATAAGTTGAATTGCTTTAACTAAAGCTATAGTTACCTTAACATTAAAAAAAACTGATTTATAAATTTTACTGAATTGTGCATGAATTTTATAATTTAACTAGTAGCCTAGTGCATAGATTCATGTACACTGAAATTAATTAGACAAAACATTTTAATATCACTATTTGCCCTTTCTCTATAATAGAAATGTCAACCAAATTCATGATCAATAATGACAGATCAAAACACATGCTTGCAACTGGCACCAGTGAGAATTTATACACAAGTCAACTTAGCCTTTTATATATATACTAGAGGCCCAGTGCACAAAAATTTGTGTACTCTGGGGGTCCCTCATCCTGGCCTGTGCCCTCTTGCAGTCTGGGACCCCTTGGGGGATGTCCACCTGATGTCTAAAATGGCAGTCAGACATCCCTCTGGCAGCCTGGGAGCCTTTGGGGGCTGCCAGAGGGGAGCAGGCCTAAGTTGCAGTCAGACATCCTTGGCGCTGCTGAGGAGATGGGAGAGGCTCCTACCATCACCACTGTATTGGCAGCTGTCAGCCTGGCCTGTGGTTGAGCAGCACTCCCCCTGTGGGAGCGCAGTGATCACCAGGGGGGCAGCTCCTGCACTGAGCATCTGCTCCCTGGTAGTCAGTGTGTGTCATAGTGACCAGTTATTCCCAGTCATTCTGTTGTTATGGTCAATTTACATATTACCTTTTTATTATATAGAATAGAGGCCTGGTAAATGGATGGGAGCTGGTTTGCCCTGAAGGGTGTCCCAGATCAGGGTGGGTTCCCATTGGGGTGCCTGCCAAGCCTGGGTGAGTGGCTTATGGCTGTTTGTAGGCTGGCTGAGTACGCTAGCGAGGACCCTCACCCATAAGGGTGTGGCCAGACTGGGTGAGGGGCTGATGACTGTTTGCAGGCTGGCCACAGTCCCTTCAGGGTGGAGGTCCCAGCTGGGGTGCCTGGCCAGCCTTGGAGAGGACCTGATGGCTGTTTGCGGGCTGGTGAAGCCCCTCAGTGGAGACTCTCACCCCATAAAGGTGTGGCCAGCCTGGCAGAGTGGCTGATGGCTGTTTGCAGGCTGGCCAAACCCTTCAGCAGGGACCCTCACCCCATGAGGGTGTGGCCAGCCTGGGTGGCCACGACCCCTAATGACCTAAGCTCCTAGCAAGGCTGGTTGAAAGCAAGTATCTGGGATTTATTTATCTTCTATAATTGAAACTTTGTTGCCTTAAGCAGAGGCCACAGCTGGCCAGGGCAGGTGGGAAGCTTGGCTTCCTCCATTGCCGTGGCAACCAAGCCTTATGCTTGCTCCAGCTCTGTGGCTGCTGGTTGCCATATTGGTTGGGTTAATTTGCATATAATCACTCTGATTGGCTGATGGGCGTGGCTTAGAATGTAGCGGAATGACACCAATTTGCATGTTTCTCTTTTATTAGTGTAGATAGAATAAACTTGCTTAATTAGTCCTGCTTTCTGATTTAGATAAATGTTTTCCAGCCCAGTGAAACACCCCAACTTCTCTTTCAGGTAATTGTCAGCAACACAGCAGTAAATATCAACATGAACCAGATTATTGTTGAATATTACGCAGGGATCACAAAGGGTAAAATATTTAACTGCAGCAGTGTTTGACTATATTCTGTGCAGTGAGAAAACCAGAAGTCATTTTCAAAGTTCTCCATTTCTTACTTCTTTTCAGTCGAGTCAAGATTCTAAATCTACATTTTCCAGCTAATGAAAAGAAAATAGGGTTCTACTGAGTCTTCTATCTACATACTCCAGGACTTCTGTGAGGCTCAAATGAGATGAGGCACAGGAAAATGCTTCACAGGCATTTGGTTAAATTGTAAAAAGTTTGCACCTGGCTTTAAAATAAGTCAGTTTCCTGGGCAGAAGAAACTCCAAGGAGGCTAGTCACCAAGCAGTAGAAGCCAGGCATTGTTACCTGATGTCATTACCCGACACCCACAGTGACCATTTCAAGGCTGGGCTGCATATTGTGCCATAGGATCTTGGCTGTGTTGGCTGCAATTTGGTAGGGTGTTGCTTGGGGATGGTGGTGGGGTCTGTGTCCCACTCGGGGGAAGTTGAGTGTTGATTTGTTGGCCTCAGGTCTGCAGTGCCATTTCTTTGTAAATGGCCAGTGCATTTCATGGCACCTCCTGCATTGAGTATCTGCCCCTTGATGGTCAGTGTGATCATAGCAACCAGTCAGACACAGCATATTAGGCTTTTATTATATAGGATGATTCATTTATTGTAAACTGTAAGTGGCTGACTGGTTTTCCTCTTTCAAAAACTTCAAAGTGTTGTGACAATGAATAAAATAATAATAATAATAAAGACAATATAATTCAAAGATAAAATAATCTATGTGAACCTAATACTCATTTTCTGTGTGATTTTATATATATTTCTTAATATTTTAAGGCCCCTTTCTCTCTCTTTCTGAAGGATTGGTCTAATTTTCAATGTGTTTTTAATATTATATAATTTCATAAAAGTTAATATATAAAATTATTACAGTTAACAAAAAATTATCATGACTATTAAATTGTTAATTATTGAAATATTTCAGCTCTCACTACCATTTTGGCCTTTGCAGAATAAGTATTTTATAATCCAAAGACATAATAGTATTTCAATGGTCCATTGGGTGTACTGAGGATAAACAAGTCAGTTTCTCCCTTGATATCTTGGCCATGAGACCAGTTTTCTCCATTTCTGTTATGCCATGAGTCTTCCTTTTAATTTATTTTTTTATCTGAGCTTAAAGGATGAATAAATGAATTAAAAGATAATGGAAATCTAGATATTTTTTACATACTAAGGCTATATTCTAAAGAAAAATATCTATAGTATTTGCATTCCTACTAATATGCCTACTATACTGTAATTGCATATTTAAAATATGTAAATTTTAAGTTTTCAACCTTCACTATAAGTGAAAATGAAGACATTTATTTATCAGTAAATAAGTATTTTTTAACTACTACACAAGAATCTAGCTATAGTAATGCTTTCTCTTAACTGTTCCAATCAATCATTATCATCTCTTATTTTCACTTTATTCAATGCTGAAAGAGTAGTTTCTTTCAGGACCTGATCAATAAGAGGATGGACAAAGCTAAACTTTAAGCAAAACTTTAAAAATCAATCAGTCCAATTATAAAATAAACTAAGAAAATGCATTTAATGAAGATGCACTTTATTTTATAATAAATGCTTTCAATATTTAAAAATCTTCATGGTGCCATTTATAGATTCAAAGACTGCATTAAGTCACTCATACATCTCATGCTAACCTTAATTATAATGAAAAGACTAAATCGGGATTGTTTCATAGGTAAACTATTAGTTCTAAAAATATTTCCAAGCAAATTAATTACCATGGAAGCTCCCATTTGTCCTCCTCTCTGTCAGAAAACAAATAGAGTATAGGTTGTATGATTGCTCTTTTCAAAACTTCACTTGTCCCCTTTGAACAAAATTGAGGAATAAATATGCAAATAAATCCAAGCTACTACCTCAATTAGGGGCATGTGAAATAATTTCATAGATGAAATGAGATTTTCTTGCAATAAATTTCAATGGAGATATTCATATTGGAAAATTGAAAAATAGCTTTTCTTGAAATAAATTGTAATACAAAGTTATTTTGTAAAATAAGGATTCTCATCTTTGAGAATCTGGTCTTTGGAAAATGTCTTGGTCTTTGGATAAAGAAAATAAAGAGTCATGGAAAAGACATGGAAACAGTAAGAACAAAAGCAGTTACTTCTGTTTTCCACCTCTAACAGGCAGGCTAATCAGTTGTAATTAAGAGGCAAAGTAGCAGTCTCATGAACTGCACTTGTCACCGGTTGTCATCTTAGTGTTCAGTTCTCACCTCCAACACAATGACAGCAACCCTTCAAGTCTTCTAATAATCCCACGCCAGTGGAGGATTAGGGAAGAGATAATGGATGGCTAAGGCTTTAATCAAGTGGAGGGTAAGGAGATGGATCTTCCCAGCTGGGGAGGTCTGAGGTACTAGGGGGTGGATAGAGACTTGCAAGAATAAACTTAATGTTTTGGTTAACTTTGGTTTCCTATATTTGAATAAATAAAGTTAATTTGAGAAGTATAAGTCTTTTCTTCTAACAGAGTTT
Organism: Murina feae; assembly: GCA_004026665.1. Lineage (NCBI taxonomy): Eukaryota > Metazoa > Chordata > Mammalia > Chiroptera > Vespertilionidae > Murina > Murina feae. The sequence goes on along the minus strand of PVJC01039945.1, from coordinate 4,261 downwards.
ACTCTTACTCTGCTTTTTCTGACATTCATTAAGAAGTCTTTTTAGTTAATCCCTATCCTGAGTTTTTTGTTTGTTTTTGATAAATTACGTTTAGAAGTGCATTTTCATTTTAACTTCTCTCACTTGCTTTTTAAATATGTGTTTTCGCCCAAGCTGGTTTGCTCAGTGGATAGAGCATTGGCCTGCGGACTGAAAGGCCCCAGGTTTGACTCTGGTCAAGGGCACTTACCTCTGTTGCAGGCTCCTCCCCGGCCTGGGACCTGGGTGAGTGCAAGAGGCAACCAGTGGATGTGTTTCTTTCATATCAATATTTCTCTCTGTCTTTCCCTCTTTCTTCCACTCTCTAAAAATCAATGGAATAATATCCTAGGGTGAGGATATATATATATATATATATATATATATATATATATATATATTCTCCCAATTATTTATATAAAATATATTATAAGGAAATATGGAATCGATGCCTTCAATGCCTTCTTTTTCACCACTTAGAATAGTTTTGTGTTGACCATCAAACAATAACAAGGCAATTGTAATTTTTACCATCTTATGTCACATCATTTGCTGACTACAAGAGGCAAGGGGGCCTTATATAAATAGAAGAAAATACAAGCAATCTTCATATGTGCTTTCTAGTATAAGCATAAGATACTGTGAAATTCTTTTGCAGCCTTGGGTAGTTTGTAAAGGTTATCCTTTTAACAGACAACATAAATGCACTTTTTAATGTGTTAATATTTTTTAAACATATTTTATTGATTTTTTTACAGAGAGGAAGGGAGAGGGATAGTTAGAAACATTGATGAGAGAGAAACATTAATCAGCTACCTCCTGCACACCCCCTACTGGGGATGTGCCCACAACCAAGGTACATGCTCTTTACCTGAATCGAACTTGGGACCTTTCAGTTCGCAGGCCAATGCTCTATCCACTGAGCCAAACTGGTTAGGGCAAAGTCTTAATATTTTAAACAATTATTTTTCTTTTTTAGTATTGGCAAATAAAAAAAAAGTGGATTATATGATGGCAGCTAAGTATCCACACTCAGGTAAACGTAAAGCTGAGTAGATAGATGGCTTCTAACATCTTTCCTTGCTAACAGGATAGAGTATACGATGACTAAATCCAGCTACAAGGAACAGGATCAATCAGCCAACCCCATTCTTTGCCTTGGGATTCATTTCATTAACATGGCCCTAGATCAGGGAAACTATATTTTTTTAAAAATGTTATAATCTCCTTTGGTTATATAGTCCAATAGTCAATAATTCTCCATTTTTTAATGATCTAAGACTAGGGTTTATTTATATATATAGTTATTATTTCATATGTAGTCAATTCAGCAGAACACATTATTTATTTGGTTGAATCAAAACCACTGCAGCTGCAATGTCAGCTCATTAATTCAGGAGTTTTTGAGGGGGTGGGGGGTTGTTATTCTAAACAGAAACTCTCTTCATCATGACCCTTTTTATAAAAATTCACTACATTGGATTTTGAACCAGAGACTTAAGATGCATAATGGCTTATGCAAGGTTTTAGAACTCTAAGGCTCTGGTATTCTCATAATATTTTGAAGTCAGTCAAGATGTTAAAAATTGTTTTTCTTTTTAAAGTCCACCGTTATCATCCAAATAGAGATTAAACTATCCTACTATGCCAAAAGGATGATCCTTTCCTTTTTCTTTTTTTTTTTTTTTTCTCAGCTTCTCCCTGACTGGCTAGAGGATGCTAGATACAGTCTTCCAGGTGTTTTATAATTTGAACAAAATTTCAAAAAAATTAACAATTAAGATTATTAAAATCTGCACCTCAGAAATCAAAAGTCATTAATTCCCATTATTTGAAAAAATGTCATTTTATCCAGTGGGCTCTGACAGAATCTGTGTATCCATTATCAATCCCATTAGGACTAATGAGACCTCTATTTTTTTTTTCTTCTAAAATCAAATCTAAGGGCAAGTGGTAATGTCTTGATGAGGTTCTCTTTTCAATTTGGTTATTTTAAAATGCTGTATGGAGTAAGAATAATTCTCACCACCCAAGCACCCCCTTTATTCTTTTCTCCAGAGCCCCACTTAACGGTTACCATACATGTATAATATTAAAAGAACAAGGTCAACATCTCACCAGCTTTTATTTATTTATTTTTCTTTTGTGTTCAACAGATTGTTGTCCACACAATGGCCAAGTTGAGGAACATGAGCCCTGCTTCCTCTTCAGATGTCTTGCTGTGAAATATTAGAATAGCAAAAGGCTAATATATGCATACACGGGGCAGAGGGGCCATTTCAGCCCACGTTTCACACCATAGTAATCAATTCATTGGTTAAAAAAAGAAAAAGAAAGAAGCCTGCTCTTTCCTTGTCCAGCTGCAGCAAGCAGGAGCTGGAACATATGCCTGTCTGAAAGAGGAGGAGGGGGTAAAGGCCTCTCTGGAGATGCAACACAAAGAAAGCCAATCTTCACCACAAAGCGTGGAATGACTTAAACACTCTATTGTATTCAATATGAATGAGTCTTCATTGTGGGGCTCAGTGTGTGGGGACCCACGGTGTCCTCCCATTAGCCACATGATTAACCAGATTACACCGGGAAGCCACTGAGGTAAATAAGGCGAGCCTTCTGTCACTTCCTCCCCGGGGCCTGGTCAACAAGGGGCCCAAGAGTTGGATTCTTTGTAGTCAACTGGGTGAAAGGAAGAAATAACCATGAATGTCATGCTTGGTAATTAAAAAAAAGAGAAGAGACAGACAGAGAGAAAGGAAGTTGTCTCCAGGGACCATCTATGAGAAACAGTGTGAAAACATCTTTCTGATTAACTAACATGTCAGCATTGTTCTCTTTGACCACATAGGATTAATCTAACCCTCTCCTAAACGGGTCCTATAGTCCCTTTTGTGGTCAGGAAGGAAAAAAAAAAAAAGAAGAAAAAAGAAGGAAACACAGAAAAACCCATAAATTAAGGCTGCCTGATTCTGCTCATTAGGGATGAGACCTGATTATTCTCTGGGCTACAAACCTGCTAGTCTGTGAACCCAGCTTCTCTCGTCTTCACGTGTCTCTTCCTTCTACTTCCATCTACAGCCTCTGCTCATTCTTGAAACAGATAAACACCCATAGTTAATTGGTTTATGTAAATTACACCACAGTTACAATTCCATAGCAGCTTGTGATTTGAGAAAATACATGAAACACTTTGAAATCAATGAGCGAAGTATGTATTACCTGAGTTCAGACCTGGGAATTCAAATATCTGATGTATAAAATGTTTTGTAGAATATTTTTTAGTTCATTGATATACTATACAAGTGAAATATTTAAGTGATAAACATTTCTAGAGATTAATTATTACTTAAAGACAAAGTCTGAATACCTGTTAGTTTTAAAAAAAAGAGTTTCAATGCCTTTTAAAATATCATAGATATATTGATACAAAATGGAATTTTTGGTAAAGTAATAAAATGATATACAAATTAATAAACAATGAAGACTATTTTGATTAACCTTAGTAATTTTAAATTAAAATGTTTTAAATAAGTAGGAAGCATAAATTCATTGGCAAAACCTTTAAACATAGTATTGTGAGAAGTAATCATTAATTTATTTTGTATATAATTTTGTCTGCCTCAGAGTTACTTTATTATTAAAGATATAAACATAATTATTTTTCTTTCAAATTTATTAATTGGAATTAGCAACCCCTAAAAAGTTGTCTAAAAAGTTTATGACAACTATGCAAGACATGTCCATATCATATAAAAAACAAAATGTGATTTTTAAGCTCGCTTTGAAAGTAACATAAAATACAGTATTACTTTGAAGACCTTTGGGGTTTTCAAAAAATATATATTAAACATTATCTGTATTGATCTCAAGTGCAAGACATAATCCTTCTTATCTTCTATTACGTATTTTTTTCCTAAATCATAAAATTCTGATCTAGAGAGAACGTTGTCCCAAATGGTGATAGAAAAATTTTAATTCTAATAATTTCTAATATTTTAACAATTCAGGCAAATGTCAAATGAGTAATAAATAGACATTTATCAATTTAAGAAAATAAGAGAGCTTCTGTTATTAATTGAATAATCTATTGATTACAGAATTTTTGTTTATTTGTTTGTTAGTTCCTCTTCTCCAACATTTTCTACCTATGAAACATGATGCCTGTTTGAAAGAAGAGGAGGGTGGGTACAGGCCTCTCAGGAGACACCTCACAAGAGAGAAGGAGCTCTCAAAGACGCAAGAAACA
>PVJC01039944.1:0-16018 GCA_004026665.1 Murina feae | reverse complement strand
TGGGGGAGGGGAAATTTTTCTAAGACCCCAATTCATGAATTGCTTAATAAAGCCCATGAGAGCTTCAAATTTACTCAGTTGAATTTTTTGTGTTTTTTATTTTTGTGTTTTTAACACTGGGTACATTGTGAAGCTGCAAGGTGACATTTGTGGAGGCTGTGAGGTAACACAGACTCATGTTTACAGTCAAATGTGAAGGTTAAAAAGCAGGACGCTAAGTTGTTCACTATGTCAATAGTGTTTTGCATATCTATAAAGACTAAAATGGAAGACGGGGGGGGGGGGGGGGGGAATGAAACAGATGAATTAAGGTTATTTCCGTAAGATTTTTTTCCCTTAAAACTAGGTCAAATTATAAAATGGCTGCCTTTAGAAGACAAGGTTATTGGTCATTCTTCCCCCTTGCTTCTTCCCAAATATTCTACATTGAGTAGATATTATCTGAATAACCAGAGAAAAGGAAACTACATCAACCTCCCCTCCCCTGTCCCTGCCCCCCTCACCCCCGCCATGCCCACGTGCACACACACCCACAAAGAAGTTGTTGCCACAGCATTCATGGAGTAGGGACTGTCCCCTTTCTCCCCCAAGGCTGCCTGTGTGGCTCTTCCCTTTTCTCCCCACCTGGTTGTACCCTCATCACCCTCCTTAGAGGTCCTTCCACCACAAAGCCAGAATGTAAATGAATACGCTTGGAAAATGCAAGAAGTGCTGTCAGATCTCAGCCTCCTGCTGTTGTCAGCCTGGACTCCGGTGGCTGAGGCTCGGGGAGGGGTGGGGAGAGCCAGGGGGGAGTTTTCCTGAGCTCCGCAGGGCAGGAACAGAACATATGTCCTCTCCGGAGCTGGATTATTCTGTGCTTGTTCCTGCTGTTATTACTTCAAAATGTTCAGAGGCAGAAGTGCCTGCCAGCCCCTCTAATAAGGGAACCTTTGTCTTCCCCTGTGACGACCCCCAACACTCTCTCTGTCCCTCTCTTTTTTGCTCCCGTGGGATTCCCTCCACAGAGCAGAGAAAGAAGGTAGATTTGAAGGTGGGGGAAGAGGGACTACAGCCTCCACGGATGCTGGCAGGAAAGGAGCTTTCTTATCTCTGCTAGAATATGGCAGAGATCCAGGTTGGGGAGTGGTGGAGCTGAAGCTATTGGTTAAACCTTTTACTACATGTGGGTTTAATCTCAATAACCAGGGATGCAAAAACTGCAGTCTCTGCAAACCTACTTATTTACTAATAAGAGGAGATTGCAGAAAGCAAGGGGAGCTGGGGGCTGGGGGTCCCCATGGGAGAAAGGTGTGTGTATTTTGGGGAATGAGATGGCATGGAAAGAACATTAGGGTGAGGGAGACCAGGGTTCGAATCCCAGCTCTGCTCTCTCCTTGCTGGGCAACTTGGGCAAGTCACTGCCCTCTCTGAGCCTCAGCTTCCTCTCTGTAACTCAAGGATCCCTGTCCCTTTCTAGGGCCCAGTGGCTAAGGCTGTTTCCTGGCCTATAAAATCAGGATCTTGATATCTACCCCTCATCGAAGGAAAGATCAGTCCAGCTTTCTAATCCCAACTAACAAATCCTATCGATCTGGTGCCAAATGCTTGTCCAATTTCCTCTCAGAACTCCCCCCTCTCACCTGATGCTCCTACATGCCCAGCCCACCTCCACGCCTTTTCTCATTCTGTTTCCTCTGCCTGGATTTCCCTTCCTTTTGAGGATTAACAGCTACTTGTCTTCTAATACTCAGCCCACCTCCTCCAGGAAGCTTTCTTAGATTCCCCACCTCCTGGCTGGGTGAGGTGCCACTGCCCTGGGCTCCTGTAATATTCACAGGCATATGCCACCGTTGCCTCAACAGCTAGTGATTACAGCTGTTAAATCCCAACCATACCTATGGGAGGGAGGTGTCTTTGTTCTCATTTTGCTGATCAGAACACTGACCTGGAGGAGGTGAAGGGTTAAGTGTCCAGGTTGGGATGTGAACCAGGGTGGTGTCATGCCAAGCCCATTAGAAGCTTTTTCTGTACACTCTGGCCATTCACCCCTTGAACACAGGCAGTTTTCTGTTTTGAGATATGTTCTATCCTTCCTCTGACCTGTGGGCACCATGAGCGCAGTGCTGAGATAGGTGCCTCCACCCTACTCTACCAATCTGAGTCCCAGGAAGGGCTGAGTCTGAAACTCACATTTTCAGGGCCCATGCAGTTGGGACTTCCCTCTTGCCCTTCAGCCTTGCTCAGCCTGCCCTAAGTCTTGGAATCTAGGAAGAACCATAATGCCAGGGCCCCTCCCTGGGCTCAGCCCCATGTCCCTGCCACCTGGTCACGGGAGGGTCCAGGTAGAGGGACTCCACTTAGAGGTCATGGTCACGTGTACTAAGGTGTCCCACCTGGCTTCGGCTCACTGAATGCTCACAGTAACCTAAGAGGAAGTGAAGGATATGGTTTTCATTTTACAGATGACGGAAACTGAGGCTCTGCTGACATCACAGAGCAAGTGGAGGGGACCAAAAGTGACCCCAGGGTTGTCTGACCTCCAAGCCCTCGGGCTTGCCCACTGCCTCCCTCCTGTTCCTGGAAGGGCCTTGTACGTGCAGCTCCCCAGAGGATGAGAACTATGATTCAACTCTACATCCGTCGTGGGTCAGCGTGACAACCAGGCACCAGGACGGTTGTGAAAGTCTGGGCTGGGCAGGGGCAGGCTCACAGCAAGTCCAATAACTTTATTGGTAGAGGTCAGAAGGGCAGAGATTACCATCCCCACCTTAGAGATGAGGAAGTTGCAAAAAGAGAAGAGTAGGAAAGTTGCCCAAGGTTGCCCCTGAGTCAGAGGAAGAGCAGAATTAAACCCACAACCTTGGTGTATCAGGATGAGGCTCTAACCAACTGAGTTACCCAGCTAGGGTAGTGAGGCCCATCCTTCGCCTCCTCCCCTGCCCAAGCTTTTTTTAAATCCTCATCCAAGGATATGCTTAGGGAAGGAGGGAAGGAGGGAAGGAGGGAAGGAGGGAGGGAGGGAGGGAGAGAGAAACATCTATAGGCTGCCTCTGTACATTCCCCAACCAGGGATCAAAATCGCTGTCCAGGTATGTGCCCTGACCAGGAATCAAACCTGCAACCTTTTGAGCCCAGGATGATGCTCAACCACCTGAGCCACTCCAGCCGGGCTCTCCTTCCTCATCTTGCTGGCCCCAAAACACAAGAGGGGGTGCACCAACCTGAGAAATGCATAATTACCTAGGGAGCAGCTCCCCCTCCCACACTCCTCTCCCCTGGGGGCTCCAATGCAATGGATTTTGATCAATAGCCCCTTAACCCCACAAATGTTTCCAAGTCTCTCTCCTGCCAAGTGGGGCTGGCCTGAGGTGGCCGGGACCCTCTGACGTAGACCTCATTTCGGGGAACAGGTTCTCCTGTCCCTCCCCCTGCCGGTCCCCAGTCCTTAAGGATTTATGGCCCTGAGAACAGATAGCCACTTCCCCAGAAAAGGCTCTGGGGAATCCCTCCCTATAGTCATAGGTCCAGGTTGATGATTCAAGTCTAAAGCAGTGAGGACAATAGATCCAGAGCCTGATGGGGGCCCTCCTGCCTCCCTAAGATCAAAGCTGCTCTTGGGGCTGAGTGATCCTGGGCCAGGAGGGAGGGGGTGGGGCTCTATCAAGGAGGAAGCCCCTTTATCCAGGTAGTTCTTGGGGAGGCAATCCCTTTTCAGAGGTCCCTGGCTTAGGTTCAAAGGCTGGTGGGGGCTGAGCAGTTGGCAACAGAAGGGGAAGGGCCTAGATCAGAAAATGGGGGCTTCCTGTTGATGGAGGGGGGCCCGGCCCACTGCCTGGCTCCCCACCCCTCCTCCTCACCCAAGTCTGAGATTCTCAAACTGCCACGGAAGCCCGCACCCCACTCGGAGAGAAAGGAGGAGAGAGAAGAGCTGTCAGGGCCACGAAGGAGAGCAGAGGCTCTGCCGCGGGGGGACGCACAGCTCCGCACCCTCCCGAGACAAGAGGCAGCTTCCTGCCTGCGGCCCCCACCGCTGCTCCATCGCCCCAAAGGCTAGGCCTCCCTCGAGGGAACTCGTCGGAGGATCCTGGCACAGGAGAGAACTAGGGGCCCATTCAGACACCATGTCTTTTCTTTCCAGCTCATGTCAGGGGTGGAGGGTGGCTCCACAGGACCCCGGCCCTCCCTCCGCCCTGACCCCCTGACCCGCAGGTTTCGCTCCCATGGAGACCCTTTGCAAGTCCTTTCTCAACTCTGCGCCCCCCGCCCCCGCCCCTTGCTGTTCTGGGCATCACATGGACACTCACGGTAACTTGGGGGCGTCTTCACTCTATGTTGAAAGAAGGGTCTTTGGTCTTAGGGAGCAGCCTGGGAGGAAAGAGAAAACGAAATGGGACAGAGGATCAGCGGCCTCTGCCTGGGAAAGAGACACAAACCCTCCGTGTGGACGCCGGAGTCAACGTGCACCCCAGGGCGCATCCCGCAACTCCATCTTCCCGCCCAGCTACCTCCACCGCCCGCCCCAGCCCTCGGCCCCCCGAGGTCCCCGCACCACCCCGAGACCCCCCCCGAGGCCCCCGCCCCAACCCGAGGCCCCCGCGGGCTCCTCCAGAGGCGAGCGCTCTAGCGGCTCCAGGCCGCGCCAAAATGGTCCAAGTCAAGACTCCGGGCACCTTGTGCGGCTCAAGCACCTGGCGATGCTGCTACCCGGTTCCCAAACCAGAGACGGTGTGGGGCGGGGTGGGCGGGGGTAGGGAGTGGGGGTGCTCCTCTGAGAGGAGCGGACACGTTGTCGGTGGGGGGGCTCCTGCGTGGAGCAGGGTGGGGGTGGGGTGGGGGTTGGTGGTTTCAGGACAAGGGGAGGGGAGGCCCCGCCAGGGGGAGGAGCCGCTCCCCGCGTCCCGTCGCGGCTCCGCTATAAAACCCCGGCCCTTAGGGTCGCAGCACCCACGGCGGCCTCCTCGGCGTGCGACCCCCGGCTCCCGCGCAGAATGCGGCTGCTGCTGGCGCTCCTGGCCCTCGCCGCCTCCCGGCCCTTGGCCCGCGCAGGTGAACGCCCGGGCTCCGGCCCCAGCCCCTCGCGTGGCCCGCGCCCCGCGCCCCGCGCCCGCGCCCAGGCTGCGCCCGCGGCTACCGGTGCGCGCCGGGTGCGCGTCGGTCCCGGGCGGCGCGTGCGCCGGGAGCGGCGACTGCGGGCGCCCGGGGCGTGAGCGAGCTCGTGGGCGCACACGAACGGCCACGTGCTGTGCGGGGGAAGCGGGTGCCCGCGGTGCGCGGCGGCCCGGGTGAGAGGAGCGCGCGGGGCCGGGGGAAGGATGCTCCTCCGCCGCTTGGACGCGCGCCTCTGCCTCTCGCCCTTCCCGCGTCGCCCGCGGGTCCCGGTGCCCCCGTGGGTGGCCGGGGCGGCTGACCCTTCCTCTCCGCCCAGAGCTGCGGCAACACATTGGGTGTGGCGGGGCCCTGGCACCCCGCACCCTACCTTGGGCCCCCAGCCCCCGGGGCCCACCTCCCCGCACCTCCCCGCCTCCCGCGCGTCCGGAGCCTGGCTGGGGTCACCGGAGACCCGAGGGCCCCGGCTGAGCCGGTCTGTCCGGCCGGGGTGATTTTCGTTTAAAGATTAATGGTGAGGCCAAGCTCTTAATTATTCTCCCGGGTGGGAGGCGGCAGGAGGAACGTGTTAATATTTGATAAGGAACTGAGGGCGCTTCCAGCAGCGGCGGCGCGCAGGGACCGGGAAGCACCTTTCCTACCAGCTCAGCTCCCCCTAAACCGGGTCTTGGGTGCCCATCCGACCAAACCTCTTCTCCAAAGCTGGGCGCCCCTCCCTTGGCGCGCGGAGCGGGGGTCGAGGGAACCTCTGCCGCAGGGAGAGCAGGTGCGGGCGGGGCGCGGGGCAGACGTGGCCATCTGGGGGAGGAGGGTCCAGAGGAGGGGCGTCTTGCAGCAACGCTCAGGAGAGGAGGAAAGAGAAAAAGGCGGTGAAGGGCTTCAGAGCAGGGCGCCCCACGACGTGCCACTTGGCCTGTGAATTATTTTGAGCCGAAGGCAATCGAAAAACTTTGACCTCTCCCTGAAGGACTTTAAATCGGGGGCCTCACCAGTCATCAGAGTCATTACCAGAACTGACTTTGTAAGGCTTAGCTATAAGGCAGGGCAGACTTCTAATTACTGAGCATCTGCTCTTCTTATTGTTTTGGGTGTGAACTGCCTCCACTCGGAAGCCCCCAGGGGCCTTACCGCATCCATAGCCCAGAATGCCATGTGGACTTCGTTTTCCCTTTCCCGGAACCGCTCATGCATGTGGGGTTCCCCCACAGACATATGAAATTAAACTTGGTCATTTTCTCTCGTTAATCGGCCTCAAGTCTATTTGGTGGTCAGACAGCCGAAAGACCCCGGAAGGGTAGGGGAAAGTGTGTTCCTGCCTTTCACAGCAGGACGTGAACATTTCTATTTGTAGAGAAGGACCTTTGAAACCTACTTAGGCAGATAGGCTCAGTAGAAAGAGAGAGGATTTGCAATTAATTCGGATACTTTGTGGCTGTCACTCTCAATTTTCTCATTTACAAAGCAGGATAGTAATTAACTTCACGTGTGGTTTTAAGGGTCCCCATAAGATAGTGGTGCACGTGCTCAGTGTGGAGCGTGGTGGCTATGATGGCTCTACCACTGGCCTGCGCCAGCCGACCAGGGCTTGATCTCAGCTGCCCCCTCACACAACCTGTGCTCCTTTTAAGGCCTGGGCCCTGCCTTCCTGCACCCATTTCATCCCCTAGGGAACCCGATGCTGGAGAAGGACCCGGTGTCACACTGAAGTCCCCAGAGCATCTGTTACCATGAGAGGAGGGGAGAGGATAGGGGGCCCCTTCACTCTCAGCCTCAGGGCCAGGACTTGCTGAGACTTTGCCCAGAACATATTTGGGTTTCGCTGAGCTGGTTTCCAGGATCCCTTCCTCCCCCCAGAGTGGGAGGGTGGGGTGACCAAGGTCCATCAGAGGGAGATTCATCCGTCATCTCTACAGAAGGGGGGTCAGGGGTGGGAAAGTTAAGGCTGGGGAACAGTGGCTGGGTGATTGGCGATGGTGGTTAGTCTCTCACTCTGTTTCTGGTTAGAGCAGGTAGCCTAGGCGGAACCTGGAGCTTGGAGCCAAGATCTAGGTGTGAGTAGCCCCCCTCCTTCCCAGGCCCTCTTGGCGAAGGCCTGTGACAGGGCGGGTAACCCTCAGCAAGGGCAGCCTGCTCGCTCGTGAACGAATACAGGAACCTGAGCTGGTGTGTGACCTGCTACCTCTTGCCCAAAAGCCAGCCCTCTACCCTCGACCCACAGACAGACCTGACCCCTGGCCTTGGCCTTGGCCCCATCAACACTGTGTTTTCCTGGCTCCTGCCTCCCGAAGAGAGTAGTTACAAGAGCATTCATCCAAGCAGGTCAAAAGTTTCTATGATTAAGACAGTGGATCAGAGGTTACCATTACAAACGCAGGAGCGGTCGCTGGCAGGAAGAGCAAATTCCTAAGGAAAGCTTAGCCTGAACCAAATAGGCCCTGGGGAGGCTCAGAGGGGGTTCCGCCCTTCACAGCTGGCTCCCGGGACTCTGGTTGAAGGAAGGCTTCCCGGCTTCCCCATGTGCCTCCAGTCCTACTTGACCTTGGAGGCCCTTCTGCCTCCGGGACCTCTGAGAGGTGAAGACACAGGAGGATTGTAACAAGGAGCTCTTCGCTGGTGCAGGTGACCTCCCACTGATCATCTCCGGGACATGCACTCCTTCCTGAGGAAGAACGCGGGACTCGGAAGTCTGAGAACTCGCTGCAGAGAGAGATTAAGCCAGAGGCAGAGGCAGCCAGGGGACCGCTCCAGCGTCAGAGCTCCTGCCACCCCCAGAGGGGCCTGCATGGGAAGTGGCCGCTCTCCCTTGCAGTTGACCCATTTGGGGGTTCCAGATGCAGCAACTCCAGGGGCAGCAGAGCCCTGTCCAGGGGAATGGACTGTCATGGAGAAGACGCTCAGGGACTGTCCCTCTCTGGAAATGGCTGCCCAGCTGGGTGGACGAAGCATCTGATCCAGAGCTGGAGAACTCGAACACACAAAGTGGTTCTGAGGGGTCCAGAGCAAGAGGGTATCCAGCTTTCTGTGAATGCTCACTCCTGGCCTCAAACTCTTCCTCCCACTCCCTAGCGAGGCCCTGACCTCCTCCTGGCTCCCTCCCCTGGAAAGGGGACCTGGGACCCCAGAGAAGGTGGGTTTGGATGGGGGGCAGCCCAGGCAAGAAGGTGGGGGAAAGGAAGATGCTCAGAGGACTGAGCTCAGGTTGAGTGGGAAGCTGTGCTTTTCTTAGGAATTTCCTCATCCCTGAATTCTTTCCAACTTGGCTTTTGCCATCTGTGCACTTATAAGAGGCCAGAGGGAGGGAGGCAAGGGAAGGGAAGGGCTCTGCAGGGACTTGACTAAGTTCCAGGCTATCTGCAACATGCCTGCCATCTCATTTAGTCCTACCCACAGCCCAGTGAGGTGGGTGGTGTTAGTTCCACTCTACAGATGATAAAACTGAGGCTTAGAGAGATCGACTTGCTCCTAAACCCATAGCTCCTCAGCCAGAATTCCAGCTCCAGCTCTGGATCAAATGCTTTGTCCACCCTGCTGGTCCAGCCCTTAAAATATATATATCGATAGACTTTAATTAGAGCAGGTTTAGGATTACAGAAGAACTGAGCAGAAAGCAGAGGGCTCCCATGTGCTCCCTCTGCCCCTGCACAGTCTCCCCTATTGTCAACATCTTGCATTTGTGTGGCATGTTTGTGGTGCAGCCTTTCTGCAGAGATGCTGGTTTTACTAGACTGAGGCAGAGCCGGGACGAGAACCTGAGTCTGTCTGGTCCCAAAACTCAGGAGTGTGGGGTGGTGGGACAGGGGCACAGGCTTGGCTGTCTTCCTTGCTGTGGGGCTGTGAAAGTTTAGCCAAGAATGGGTCTTACTAACAGAAGAGGGAGGGGCCAGCCTAATCTCCCAAAGGGATCTCCCTCCCTGGTCAGCTCTGGGAAGGCAGCCAGAACTGGACTCTGTTGTCCTAATCCCCCTCCTCCGCTCTCACCTCCCTTCCAGGTTTGGGTTGGAGGAGGGAGGGGAGACTGATGAACAGTAATGAAGGCCAGAGCCTGGGGGCCTTGGAGCCCTGCCTGCCCGAGGAAGGAGAACTCCAGAACCTGTGTCTTGGGGAAGGATGACCGGCAGTTTAGTCACAATTCTTGTCCTGCCTTCTTGCCCCATCCCCACCCACAGTTTCTTCTTAAGTGTCCTCTCCCAGGAACTCGCCACCCCAACCCAAGGGGGGCACAAATCCAGGGAGACTTCAAGCCTCTGACCCACTGTGTGTGCACGTGAGCGCGCGCGTGTGCACACACACACAGTGTGCGTGTGCACACAGTTCATCTGTGCTTCTAGGGGCATATGTGTGCACAGGTACACGGACATATGCGCACAGGCCTCACCTCCTGCCTCTCTCTGCTCCAGAGTCACACTGGTGCTATGCGATTCAAGCCAAGGAGTCCAAGGACTGCGTGGGTAAGTCCAGCGAGCCTTGGAGACATCCAGGTTGCAATGGAGACACAAGGATGGCGGGGAGGACGAAGGACAATGGTGCCCCGACAGCCACATATCAGCTCTGAACACAGGCACACACGCATGCGGGGATACACCCCTGAGCTCAGGGTCCCTTCCCCATCACTGTCATGGGGGGGGGGGCGTCCTCTGGATGATGTCATTGGCAGCAGCAGATGGAGCAAGACATTTGACTCTTTCAAGTAACAAAGTGGAGACTCAAACATGCAGACTGCTTTCCAGCCACTGCTTTAGCCTCTGCTGTTGTAGGCTGGACAGGGCTGGCCACGGTCACCAGGGTTCAGGGACCAGGCTCCTCCCTGGGCCACATCCCACCTCCAGCCCTTCAGGGGACTCACTCTCACCTGCTCAGAGCCCTCCTAACCCCCCTTGAACTTCATCACACAGGTTATCACCACATTTCTCCCCTCATAACCCTGCAGCCTGAGGCTGTCCCCTCCCCCAGAGCTCACAGCCACCTAACCTGTCCCACATCACTGCCACGCCCGCCCGAGGCCTTGCCACAAGTGAGCTGGGTGTGGAGACCACAGCCTGCACCAGACACCCAACTCAGCCCACCTTTTCTCCTGCTCAGGGCCGGACCAGTGGGGTGGACAATGCCAGAAGGACCGCCAGTCCCCCATCAACATCGTCACCGCCAAGGCACAGGTGAATGAAAACCTGGGACCCTTCTCCTTCTCCGGCTATGACAAGAAGCAGGCGTGGACCGTCCAAAACAATGGGCACTCAGGTAGGTCCCGGGTGGGCAGGATGGAGGGCCTGGGCAGGCCTGGGCACCGGTCCAGGGGCCCCTGAGTTCCCTGAGGATGAGGAGGGCGCACAGCCCAGGTCCGCTTTGCTGAGGAGAAGCTGGAAGCTTGGGGAGGTGAGGGAGAGGAGGTCAGGGAGGGGAGAGGCAGGACAGGCTTTGGAAAGGAGTATTTGTAATACGTCATCAGATCAATCCAAGGCTGGGGGAGGGGTGTTCTAGGAATGAAGGAACAACATGTGCAAAGGTGTGGATGGGAAACAGCCTGGGAACTGCACGTGGCTCTGTGTGCATGGGGGACAGAGAGGGAGGCTGGGAGGGGCCAGGGGCAGGTCACCGAGGGCTGAGTGAGGAGGTGGCTATTCCCCTGAGGACACCAGGGCACCATGGAGGGGGGTTGGAGCAGGGGAGGGATCCACGGAGTTTCCTGTTTGGGGCAGTGGGGGGGGTGCAGAGGGAGAGGCAGATAGGGGGGCCAGGGAACTGTCTAGGGCTGTGCCACCCGTCCTGTCCCCTCCCTCTGGGCCCAGGCCTGAAGCCCACAGAGGGTGGGACATAGCTGAGGTCTTGCTTGGGTGAAGCTAGGGGAGGCGGGTACAGGACTCTGCCCCTTCTGTGCCCTTCAGTCATGGTGTCGCTGGGGAACGGGGCCACAATCGCTGGAGGAGGACTGGCCTCCCCATACAGGGCCACGCAGCTGCACCTGCACTGGTCCAGGGTGCTGGATGCAGGCTCGGAGCACAGCCTGGACGGGGATCGCTTTGCCATGGAGGTGAGTGGCCCCTCCTGGGGTAGAGCCTTGGCTGGGCCCTGATGTACCTGCCTTAGAGGGGAAGGGGGTCCAGCCCCCACAATTTCTCTTTCCTTTTCTCTCACCTCCCACCAGATGCACATAGTACACGAGAAAGAGAACAAGAACGAAGCCCAGGACGAGATTGCAGTGCTGGCCTTCCTGGTGGAGGTGGGGCCCCCGCCCCCCAGGGCCTAGGGATTCAAGCAAGACAGAAGGGGCCTGGGAGGCCCCTTGTTTCTCAGCGACTTGTACACTCTCCAGGGGGCAGGGAGGTGGAGCTCAGAGCCTCTCAGAGTCTCAGATGCAGAAGCTGCCTGCCCTCCCTACCCCAGATCAGGAGAACACATTGGGGTCACCGCCAGCTCCTCACAAGCCCCTCTCAAGCTCCCTCCCCTTCTGTTCCAGGCTGGATCCAAGAATGAGGGCTTCCAGCCACTGGTGGAGGCATTGTCTGCTATTCCCAGACCCAGTGAGTCAGGAGGTCCAGGAGGGAGGGCCTGGGGGTGATGGGAGGGGTGGGGACTTGTTCCTCCAAAGGAAGGCTGGGCTGTCAGAGAGAGGTGTGTGAGGGGGGTCAGCGGCTCGAGAACCCCCTCTTTCCCTCCACTGACAGCACCATTTCTCCACCCCCACCAGTGATGAGCACCACAATGACACAGAGCATCAGCCTGTTTGACCTGCTCCCTAAGCAGGAGAAACTGAGGCACTACTTCCGCTACTTGGGCTCACTCACCACGCCGGGCTGCGAGGAGAAGGTGGTGTGGACTGTGTTTGCAGAGCCCATTCAACTCCACACGGACCAGGTACACAGGACCCGGCTGAGGGTGCAACTTCCACTGCCCAGCTCCCCAAAACTATTTCTCTGTATCCACTCAGAGGTCCCCTGGGCTTGGGTGGGGCACCCCAGGGAGCTGAGTGCCTGCTGGTTGAATCCACAGACACTCCTTGCTGGAGACAGACAAGAAAGGTCCCAGCCATCCCATCTCTGGGTTAAAGGCTGGAGGGGAGAGGCTGCCTCAGGGGTGTCAGAAAAAGGCTTCTAGGCTGCCGCCTGGAAAGGAGGTGGGAGTCGGCCAGCTGAGGGCAGGGGACTTGTGTCCTGGGGAGAGGTGCCTGTGTGGGGGGGCCTGGTCCTGCCAGGAGCAGCTGAGACAGGGTTGGCATAGCCACAGTCGGAAAACAGGTCATTCATTCTACAGATGTCCTCCAGTCCCTATAAAACACTAGCCTGTGGGGATGCAGCAGTGAGTCAGTCCCTGCCCTCCTGGTATTTTGTTCCCGGACAGTGGTTCTCAAGCAGTCCTCCCTGGGCCCGTGGCATCATCTGGGAACTTGCTGGACATTCCAATTCTCAGGCCTCACTCCTTACTGAATCAGAAAGTCTGGGGGTGCGGCCTGGCAGTCTGGGGTCCAGTAAGCCCCCAGTGACACGCACGCTCAAGTTCCAGGACCATTGTTCTATGGTAACTGTGACAATAGTAGCTGCGATCATGGGCCCTCAAAGCTGTCCACTTAACTAAGGGAGGCGAATGGGAATTGAGCGCCACCAGCGCCCAGCACTTTACATCTCCTTCTTACCATCCACACGGAAACCTGAGAGGTAGGGCTCAGAGAGGCAAGACGGCTGGCCTGAGGTCACACAGCAGGGAGATCGACTCCACCCGTTGCTGTCCCTCTGCAGATCCATGCATTCTCTGAGAAGCTGTACTACGACAATGCGCAGAAACAGAAGATGACGGACAACGTCAGGCCCCTGCAGCCCCGGGGGCAGCGCCCGGTGTTCAGGTCCCAGGCCCCCGGCCGACTGCTGCCCTTGCCGCTGCCTGCTCTGCTGGCCCCCACACTCACCTGCCTGGTGGCTAGCTTCCTCCGATGATGGCTCACCTCAGGACACTTGACCGCTGACCTATGCCCTCAGAGGGCTTGGCCTTCCTTCCTCTGCTTCCCAGTTTGGACTTGGATGATGATTGAAAGAAATATGGATCTATTTTTAGAGAAACCTTTCTGCGGTCTGTTTTGAGCTCCCACAACTACCCCTGCCCTGTTCCCCTCAACCTACCCGTTCCCAGGAAGGGACCTTAAGATGCCTTCGAAGCAGGGGCCACGTGGGTGTGAACTCCCTGTGTACAGCCCACGTGGAGAGATGCGAAGGCACCTTGGAGCTCCAGCACAGTGACAGCACAGAGGCCATGCAGAGCCCACAGAGACCCAGCCAGCGCCCTCTCCTCTATGCCAGGGGTGGAGAGTGTGGTTTATGTGTGGGCGACAAAGAGTTCATTTATTTTCTGAAATACTTCTTGAGTGTCTATGTTCTGGACACTGGGGATATGGTAGGGAATGAGACAGACGAAAATGCCTGCCCTCCTGGAGTCCCCATCAATAAAATAGACACGTTGTACAATGTCTCTGAAGGCAGTAGGTGCTTGGAGAAAGCCTGGTCAGGAAGGTGGGCAGGGAGGGCCTCAAGGGGAGCGACATCCGGAAGACTTGGAGGAGGCCAGGGAGGAGGCCATCTGGAGCCAGCCAGTGTTCAGGCCGGAGGAGGAGGAGGATGGAGAAAAGAGATGGAGGTGTGGGGGGAGGTGCGCAGGGGAGAGAGGCTGTGTGAGAGGGGCCTTGAAGTAGGGGGGCCTTAAAGTGGGTTATTTTAGGGATGTTGGTGTTGGGCAAGAGAGACTGGGAGCCGCCAGAGGGTCTTTGCTTTGTGGAGCTGGGGCTGCAGGGTGAGGTGCACAGGGTACAGGTGGGGGTGCTGTGGTAGCCCAGGGGCTGATGGGTCAGAAAAGAACGGAAAGGAGAGGGAGTCACAGGTGAATACTGACCTTGCACTCAAGGGTTGTCAGTGAAGCCCCTACCACTACTCTCCAGCCGCCCCCCCCTCCAGTGTGTGTGTCATGATTTTTCCCTCTAGGATCCAAGGAAGGAGTGAGACTAGGAGGGGAGGGGGGGCACTGGAAAGCCAAGGGAGATGGAAATAAAGGCCCATTGGTGGGTCCCAAGCCAGGCCAGGCCCTCAGAGGCAGGGTTTGAGGGCCCCAGGCTCTTAGATCTCATCATTCAGGGCAGGGCTGGGTTTGGGATGAGCACTCGCCTTGAGACCCAGGGGGAGAGGACAAGAACAGACCTGCTGGGTGAAGAGGTGCCCCCGGGGCCAGGGCCAGGGCCAGGGTGCTGTGGGGACCACCTCTAACAGGTTCTCTGTCTGTAGGTGGTGGGCTCCCCGCAGGGAGGTGCGTGAGTTGGGCAGCACACAGGGGTTCCATTACCCAGTGAGAAGTGGGAAGTGAGAAACTGGGTCTCGGGGAGGAAGCTGGTTGGAGGAGGTGACCTCCAAGCCCTCTCTGACCCTGATCACCTCAGAGTCCCTGACCACCCCCAGCCAAGCCTGGGAAGAGGGAGAAAGGGCTGCTCCCCCTCCCTTTTCCTCTTCGTGACCAAGAATAAGCACCCACCTCCTTTCACTGGTGACCACACAGCTGTGGGTGGCAGGCGGGGAGGAGATTGCCATTGCATCACCATGGTAACAGCAGGCGGCCTGTGTCAGCGGGGGGTATGTGGACACTGAACCTGTTCTCTTTGGTTCCCACGGCTGCCTGCAGGGGAGCTAAGATCTAAGCTGTACCCCGCCCCCTCCAGCTCAGGGCTCTCCGAAGTCCGAACCTCCCCTTCACCCCATCTGCACCCCACCTCCCATCCCGACCCTGCCCTCAAGGCAACATTCAGTGAATAACATGGTAGCAGAACCAGGAAGTCCCAGCTCTTGGCAAGAGACTGGGGAGCCTTGGCCTCCAACCCTGGGCAGAAGGCACACCACCCTCCCCCACCCCCTGACCCCAGTAATAAACAATAATAAACCTGGCCAGTGGGGGCCAGAATGGGCACAGCTTGTCCGGGTCTCAGGATTCAGGCCTCCTCCCAGCATTCCACCTGCCCTCCCTGCACCCGGAGGCGGGAGCAGAGGCGTCAGCACCACCGCTCACAGCAAGGTGGCTCCTGGCCACCCAGGGGCAGGCGCCTTTGCCCTAGGGGCTGAGGGGCAGTCCCTCTCACAGTGTGTGGTCTTGAGAGCCTGCCCTTCTGATTAAATCACTCCCCCCAGTGCTGCCTGCCACCCCTTAGCCGACCCCTCTGGCTCCTGACAGTCGCTCAGAGATAATAGGGGGCCATCAGCGGCCCCTTGTTCATAAAGAGGGCCCAGCTCACCCTCAGTCACTTCTCTGGCCCCCGTTTGGCTCCCATGCCAACTCTCTTCTTTGGCAGTTATCTGAAGGATTCGGGCCTCTCGACCAGGGGCAAGGTGGGGTCTGCAGTGCCAGGTCCCACCCTGTCTCCACTGGCTGCTCTGTGTCCCCAGCAGGCAGACCTTTGACCCCCTGTTTAGATTTGGCATCTGTGTGTGAGCCAGGGCCTGAAAATACTCCCTGTGTGTTTAGATGATTCTTGGAAAATAAACTTCCCCAATCTTGGCTCTTGGTTTGCACACTTGCTGGCCCTGCTTCCTGTGGCTCAGATATGACCTGCAGGGGCGGGAGGTAGGAGGGTAAAAGGGGCAAGAGTATAAGGGTGTATAAGGGGCGCAGGGTCATGGGTGGCGGGGTGGTGCGTGCACTTAGACACCTGGACCTGTAAAAGCAGCAGTCACAAACTCCAGGGGGTGCCTCTCCTGAGATTACAGGGGGACTGATACCCTGTGTGGTGTGACCCTGAGGCTTTATGCTTACGTGTGGGCTGTGGGTGGGCAGACTCACGGAAGCCGGTGGCCCTGTTTATAAAGAGGGCCCAGGGGCAAGGTGGGGTCTGCAATGCCCTGTCCCACCCTGAGCATGGAGGCACAGCTTCCCTGCAAAATGGGCTAAGTGTGGCCTCTGCATCGCACGGGGGGGG
>PVJC01039943.1:0-16034 GCA_004026665.1 Murina feae | reverse complement strand
ATGAACAAATGCAACAAATGTTTAGTTGTTTGAAACTTCAACACTGCTCATATCTGAGAAAGATAGAGCATAGAGTGAAATATTTCAATTTAGAGAAATAAATTCTTTAGTTTAGACATTGTTCCACTGACCTCAAATGGCCTTTCTAAGAAGACAATGTGCTATGGTAATTATCTCTGCTAATTAAGTATTGGACGCTTTAACATAGAACATGTGCAGTCTAAGAAATTAAGTTATAAAATGTTATTTTATGGGATATTGTTGAAGATTTAGTAATCGAAGAGATCACATTTGCCCTCATGTCACAAGCACGGTGATTTTCAAACTTTTTCATCTCAGTTGGCACACATAAACTCACTACAAAATTCTGTGTCATACCAAAAACATATGTTTTGCTCATCTGTCAAAAAATTAAGTATAATTTTGATTCATTTACCCAGGACTTCTGGCTCTTGTTTGGCTGTTGTCATTTTTTTATTTATTTAACAATCTAAGGGTATAGAGGTCAGTGCCCCTGATTAAATACTGCATGTTTTCAAAATTCTTAGCTGGTGTGACTCAGTGGTTGAGTATTGACCTATAAACCAGGAGGTCACTGTTTGATTCCAGGTCAGAGCATATACCTGGTTTTGCGCTTGATCTCCATTGGGTAAGGTGACCAGATTTTAACATTGGTAAAGCGGGACACCATTGACCGGGGGGGGGTTCTTTTTATTATTATTATTACTTAAAATATTACAAAGAGCAGTACATATGTCTCTTTCCAAAAATCAGGACTTTTTTAAAACGCCGTGGGACACGAGACAAATTGTTAAAAATTGGGACTGTCCTGCCAAAAGCGGGACGTCTGGTCACTTTACCATTGGGGGACATGCAGGAGACAGCCAATCAATGATTCTCTCTCTTCGTTGATATTTCTATCTCTCCCTCCCTCTATGAAATCAATAAAAATATATTTAAAAAAATTCTTGTGTCAACAAAACAACAAGAACGCCCACTGCATGGAGAACATATTTGCCAATGTTATTACTGATAAGGATTTAATCTCCAACATTTATAGGGAACTCATACAACTTAATAAAAGGAAGATAAACAATCCAATCAAAAAATGGGCCAAGGACCTAAATAGACACTTTTCAAAAGAGGACATTCAGAAAGCCAAGAGACATGAAAACACCTCAAAGTCACTAATCATCTGAGAGATGCAAATCAAAACAACAATGAGGTACCATCTCACATCTGTCAGAATGGCTATCATCAACAAATCAACAAAGGACAAGTGCTGGTGAGGATGCAGAGTAAAAGGAACACTCGTGCACTGATGGTGGGAATGCAGACTGGTGCAGCCACTATGGATGACAGTATGGAGTTTCCTCAAAAAATTAAAAATGGAACTCCCATTTGACCCTGTAATCCCACTTCTGGGAATATATCCCAAGAAACCAGAAACACCAGTCAGAAAGGATATATGCATCCCTATGTTCATAGCAGCACAATTTACCATAGCTAAGATTTGGAAACAGCCTAAGTGCTCATCAGCAGATGAATGGATTAGAAAACTGTGGTACATCTACACAATGGAATACTATGCTGCTGTAAAAGAGAAGGAATTCGTACCATTTGCAGCAACATGGATGGAACTGGAGAGCATTATGCTAAGTGAAATAAGCCAGTTAATGAAAGAAAAATACCACATGATCTCACTTATTTATGGATAATAAAGACCATTATAAATTGATAAACATAAACAGATACAGAGGCAGAACAGCATTCAACAGACTGTCAAACTACAGCTGGAAGGCTTGGGAGGGTTGGGGGGGAATTAAGAGATCAAAAGAAGGACTTGTATGCATGCATATAAGCATAATCAATGGACACAAGACACTGGGGGGGGGTAGGGAGAGAGGGGGGGAAGTCAAGGGAAAATAAATGGAGACTTATCTAACAGTCTTTGTAATACTTTAAGCATTAAAACAAAATTTAAAAAAATTCTTGTGGCACACTACTAATTAAAAATCACTGCACTAGCACATTTGTTGTAGAGAAAAGAAATACCTATATAGGAACCATAGAAAAGAACAGTTAAAGTATAAGAACAATGGCATATTTCATAGACCTAGAATGAACTCTCCAAAAATTCATCTGAAATCAAAAATGAGCCTGAATAGCTGCAGCGATCCTGAGGAAGAAGAACAACATAGGTGGGATCTCAATGCCAGATATCAAGCTGTATTACAAAGTCACTGTTCTCAAAACTGCCTGGTACTGGCACAAAAACAGACATAGAGATCAGTGGAATAGAATAGAGAACCCAGAAATCAACCCAACCACTATGCACAATTAACATTTGACAAAGGAAGCAAGAGCTTACAATGAAGTCAAGACAGTCTCTTCAATAAATGGTGTGGGATAATTGGGCAGATAAATGCAAAAAAATGAAACTAAACCACCAACTTAGAACATAATGGATAAAGGACTTAAATGTAAGATGGAAAATCATAAAAATCTTAGAGGAATCCACAGGCAGCAAAATCTCAGACATATACCGAAGCAGTATCTTCACTGATACAACTCCTGGGGCAATGGAAGCTAAAGAGAAAATCAACAAATGGTACATCAAAATAAAAAGCTTCTGCACAGCAAAAGAAATCATCAACAAAACAACAAGAAAGCCCACTGCATGAGAGAACATATTTGACAATATTATCTCTAAAAGATAAATAACCAAACAAAAAAAAAAAAATGGGCAATGGATCTAAATAGGTATTTTTCATAAGAGGACATAAGGAAGGCCAAGAGAAATATGAAAACATGCTCACAGTCACTAATCATCTGAGAGATGCAAATAAAAATGACAATGCAGTACCATGTCACACCTGTCAGAAAGTCTATCATCAACAAATCAACAAATGACAAGTGATGGTGAGGATGCAGAGAAAAAGGAACCCTCGTGCACTGCTGGTGGAATGCAGACTGGTGCAGCCACTGTGGAGAACAGTAAGGAGTTTCCTCAAAAAACTAAAATGGATCTCCCATTTGACCCAGTGATCTCACTTCTAGGAATATATCCCAAGAAACATCTACTCTCTTTGAAAAGCAATGAAAATATTTTCTGGTGAGGATTGACAGCAACAAATAACCCCAAAGCCTTGTATGAGGCAATAGCAAAACACTTCTGAATATCAATCTTCTATTTTTTTAAAAAAAATAGAGGAAAGTATTATTTGCAGAAACTATATCAAAGAGATTACAGGATGGCCAAGTAAACGATCAGATAGAAAAACATTATCAAACTTAGACAAGCCAGCCAAGTACACATTGCTGTGTTTTCTTGTCATCATGCCTCCATTTCTTCTAACACATTCCTTCCTGTACTGTCGCTAATGCCTCCCCTGTGGGAACCCAGGTCCAGTAGCCATTAATCTTAATAAGACTTAGAAATGTCTGTGTTTCAGACAATGAAAGCATTAAAGCTGGAGGTGATTTTAGTGTATTATTTTGACATGTCTAATTCAATGTTTAAAAAGTGAAGAAGATATTGAGGCCTGAAGATTTGAAGTTATTTTGTTAAGTCCTTTTCACATTAGAACATCAAGGACTTAATCTAAACTAAGATTAAAAATATTACATATCATATACCACTAGAGGCCCAATGCACAAAAATTTGTGCACTCTGGGTGGCGGGGGGGTTTCCCTCAGCCCGGCCTGTGCTCTCTCACAGTCTGGGACCCCTCAGCAGATGTCCACCTGCTGGCTTAGGCCTGCTTCCCAGGGGAGCAGGCCTAAGCTGCAGTCAGACATCCTTAGTGCTGCTGAGGAGGCGGGAGAGGCTCCCACCACCACTGCTGTACTGGCAGCCATCAGCCTGGCTTGTGGCTGAGCAGAGCTCCCCCTGTGGGAGCGCACTGACCACCCCGGAGGCAGCTCCTGCATTGAGTGTCTGCCCCCTGGTGGTCAGTGTGAATCTTAGTGACCAGTCATTCCCAGTGGTTCTGCTGTTAGGGTCAATTTGCATATTACCTTTTTATTATATAGGATTCACGAGTATGTTGCTTCTAACATGTATTTGCTTCTTGTTTCCCACTTGTGAACAAATATGTTAAAAAATTTAAAAAAAGGTTAATAGAGAGCCTTGGTCCAAGTTTCAGATTTGACACAGTGATTGCTCACTGTGTGATTGATTACTGGGTGTGATGGCTGTAGTAGCAAGAGGAGGGTCTCCTTCCTCAGTGGGTTTTAGAGTTTAATCCCAAGGCCCCAGCTAATTTACATTTGTTTGAGATATTCCTGATCTTTGTATTTTCTGCAAACATCAAATGCGTCAGCATAAGTAGCCAAATACAGGTCAAGAAAGCTACCCTGTTTCCCCCAAAAGTAAGACACCCCCCTAAAATAAGACCTACTTACAGTTTTGCCTCTCGCTGAAATATAAGGCATCCTCCCGAAAATAATAGCTCCCCAAAAATAAGACCCCTCTGATAATAACCCCCTGAACATAAGGCCTCCCTGATAATAAGGCCCCAAAAGCTACCATAACTCTGGACTCTGGACCCTAGTGGTGGGTGCCACTGTGCAGCTCACTGTTGGCCGCAGTGTAGCCAGAGCAGACAGGAAGTGCGAGGTCTCTTTTAATCAGAGAGCCCGCAACACCACCAGGATAAGCTGCCGCCTGCTGCTCGCTCCGCCCTGACAGAGTCTGGCTCACTCACAATTAGACAGTGAGTCACATGGGACAGGAGTCGGTCACATTGTGTGGACACACAGGTAACAAATTTCCTTTTTTTTTGATCAACAATAAATGTGTACCGTATTCTTCTTCATGGGAAAATAAGACATCCCCTGAAAATAAGACCTAGTGCATCTTTGGGAGCAAAAATTAATATAAGACACTATCTTATTTTGGGGGAAACGGGTATTAAACACTGATAGAAAATTTTGGTTGCCAATTCATAGTTACAGATGACATAATCACTGAATCTAAATATAAATAACCATAGGAGCAAAGAAAAGACTTAATATCTAAGATAGAAACTAAGGTTATGGTAGAATACTACCTTATCTACTAGTGCATAATGCAGTCCAATTTTTACTTTAAAAACAGCAAGACTGCTCTGCAAAGTACACTTTCACAATCTATGTCAGCTTTGCAGAGAGTAGTTAACAGGCTGCTAAATATATCCTCCTCTAACATACCCTGAGTGGCCAGATTATTATGACCAGCTGACGTTTGTAGGCAAATTAGCTATAATTTCGCACTGAACTTGCTAGAGGGCCAGATCTTTATAAATAGGGAAGCAGGTTGTTTACCACAACAGTAGAAGTGATTTTTTTTCTGAAGATATGGGTAAATAATGTGATTTAACAGCCTTTGAATGTGGGATATATATTACTATGAGTGGCCAGATTATTATGACCACCCCATCAGTACTTCGTTGGGCCACCTTTTGACTTCAATACTACGGCGATTCTTCTTGGCATCGACTCCACTAGATGTTGAAAGGTGATGTGAAGAATCTGACACCATGCCTGACGAATAGCGCTGTCCAGTTCTGTGAGATTTGATGGTTGTGGAACCAGCTGCCTGATGGCTCTTTTAACTTCGCCCCACAAATGCTCAATTGGATTGAGATCTTGTGATTGTGGGGGCCATCTAAGCAAGGTAAAATCTCCCTCATGTTCTTGAAACCACTTCTGCACAATATGAGCACCATGGCATGGTGTATTGTCTTGTTGGAAGAAGCCATCTCTATTGGGATATGCCATCAACATGATAGGATGAACTTGATCAGCAAGGATACTTAGGTATGTTGTGCTACTCAGACATTACTCTACACAAATTAAAGGGCCTAAATCATTCCAGGAAAACATGCCCCAAACCATAACACTGCCCCCACCAACTTGAAGGGTTGTACTCATGCATGTGGGGTGCATGCTTTCATTCTGTTTCCGCCAAATTCTCACTCTGCCATCTGCATGATGCAACTGGAAATGTGATTCATCGGACTGCATGACTTTTTTTCCAATGCTCAACTGTCCAATCCTTGTGTTCCTGTGCAAATTGGAGACGTTTTATCTTGGTAACTGCAAACAGCAAAGGTGTTCAAACAGGCCTTCGACTTCCACTTCCATGTAGTGTACGGCTAATTTGCCTACAAATGTCAGGTGGTCATAATAATCTGGCCACTCATAATTATATATATCCCACATTCAAAGGCTGTTAAATCGCATTGTTTACCATATTTTCAGAAAAAAATCACTTCTGTGGTGGTAAACAACCTGCTTCCCTATTTATAATGGTCTGGACCTCTAGCAAGTTCAGTGCGAAATTATAGCTAATTTACCTAAAAACGTCAGCTGATCATAATAATCTGGCCACTCAATGTATATTATCAAAGTAATAAAACACTTGTGAGCACTGAGAAAAATCTGATTGTGAGTGCTCTAAGGAAGAATGTCTCATTTTAATTTTAATTACCCCTCCACTTTAACCCTATTTCTCAGAAAACTAATCAAAGTGCTTTTAAATTTATATCTTCAAGATTATGCTAATTTAGATATATATTTTATGTAGATCACACATTTTTAATGTCAGGAACTAAAATGAAAGTTCAGATTTTATAATATGCCATATTTCAGCATAATAAGATTATTATATCAAGTGACTTAAATTCCATGGATGAAAATAGGTTTTCTAGGGTATTATTTTATATTAGGGGCTCAGTGCATGAAATTTGTGCATGGGGGAGCGGGAGTCCCCTCAGCCCAATGTGCACCCTCTGTCATGTTCTGGGACCTTGGCTGCTCCAGGTCTAGGTGTGAGCCTACAGGCTCAGAGTGGCCTGGCTCCCAAGGACACCTGTCCTGGGGACACAGGCCTTTTGGTGCAGGCACATGTTGTGGGGCGCTGCCAGAGTGTTTTGGAAAGGTTCAAGCCTTGGACTACGGAGAGGGCATAGTCCTCTCATTGTCACATGCAATTCCCAGCTTGGATGGCAGAACCCTCCCAGCACAATAATAGCCAACAGTTATAACTGTGAGCTTGAGCCTGTGGTCTGAACACGTGGCCTCACATGCCTGAGTGATAGAGTTCAGGTGCATGTAGTCGAGTAGGATTGAAACCGATGAGAATGTTGTAAACAACTTAATCACATGCTTACTGTGCCTCGTGGAATCTGCTATAAAATAAAGACACAATTTGTGGGCATGGTTGCTGTCTCTCTCCATCAGAGGAGCAGCGTTTCACCGAGAGCCAGCTTTCATTCTCCTGTCTGTCTTTTCTTAATTCTTTCAACACTCCCACTTGGGATCACCCTTGGCCCAGCCAGTGCGGCTCAATGCATTATAGGGGCAGTGGACCGAGCACCTCCGCCAGCACCTACGCATGCACTCCAGTGGGGCAGGAGCTTCCCCGCATTGCCATGGCATGCTAACTCTGTCTCCTGGCACCTTCTCTTGCATGCCAGATAGGCTGGAGCTTCATCCACATTGCCATTGCAACATGGGGGGAGCTCCCGCACCACCCCAGCTTTATGAAGTCCACGCACACCACCCTGCCCCTGGCTCCTTGGCACCCCTGTGTGCAAAGTGGCCACCTCCAGCTGCCTGGTGCCTGTGTATGCAAATTAACCTGCCATCTTTGTAGGGTTAATTTGCATATTCACTCCTCATTGGCTCATGGGCGTGGCTTGTAGGCATCGCAAAGAAATGGGTAATTTGCATGTTTCTCTTTTATATAGAGAGATTGTTTTCAGTGGAATTTTCTGTATCACAATTCATGCTACAAAGAAAGACATGCTCTTAGTAAAATCACAAATAAAATATACAGTGAATTATTAAACAATAAAAGAAGGAACCATGCACACAGGTGCTGCATATGGGAAATAAGCCAACAAATAAAATGTTAGCCCAGCCAGCAGTCAACATGTAAATAAAGGCAAGTGTTGTTCACTAGTAGGAAAAGTAGTTTTGAATGCTGACAATTGTGTAAAAATTCAATAATTCAATAGCCTTTTTCCAAATAGGAAATAGATGTGATTTGTCATGCTTTTTAGCTTTAAAGTTAGTTTTAGCACATTGTAGGAAAATAAATACATTTCAAAACTGAGGTTGACCATCCATCAAATATATTTTCTTATATGAAAGTATACACAAGAGCTTTTTTAGCAGTGGAGGAAAAACATTACAATCGGGATTTTACTTTATGCCTAAGGAAAACTCATTAGTGTTTCACCAGGAGTGGCCCTGGCTGAATGGCTCAGTTGGTTAGAGCATTGCTGGATATACCAAGGTTTTGAGTTTAATCCCTGGTCAGAGCACATGAAATAATCAATCAATGAATGCATAACTAAGTGGAACAACAAATCGATGTTTCTCTCTTTCTCTAACATGAATCAATTAAGATAAATTAAATACATATAAGTAAACCAGAAATAATGATGTTTGTTTTGTTGTATTGTTAAATTTGTAAAGTTAAATAACATTTTAATAATAAACTCACCATATGAAAGGTTTTGAAATAATTAGTGTATTTTCTTTTAAGAGAAAAATGACATACATGATCAAGATAAAATAGCTCCTAATATTAATAACTATTGAAGTATCATGCTATGCCTGCCTTTAATTTTTTTTCTTTTCTTCATTATTCTCTTGTAGATATGAATTTATATCAATTCATTTTAAATGGTTTATATGATACACAATTAATACCACCATTATTTTCAAAAGTCACAATATTTTATATGCAGTAAGGCCTAATGAACAGGATAAGTATGTGAGAATTTTTTTATCTACCAAAGATTAATTTGTTTTACATTTTCCCTGTATAATTATTAAAATAAAATGATGTAAATATTATAAACATTTAAAAATACATGCAAGTGCTTATAACTAGGGGCATACTTAAATTGTACAAATACCAAATACAAGCATTACTGATTTTAACTACTAGCAAGATTAACATAAAAAAATTAAATTTATTGCCCAAAGATATAATTCAAACAAAAGGAGGTAAACATTAACATTCAAATACTTTGATATGAAAATCTCACCTTTGAAACCAGTGGTTATTTTGATCCCTATCTGACCCAGAGAGCTTAAATTTTGTTCATTAAATTACACCAAATATAATATTCTGTTAGCTCTCTAACGCCAAAGAGATTACATTGAGTTGGAAGTTGAGATTTACTACTGAATAATATACAGAAGTTAAATAATAGTAAAAGTGTTGCAACAAGTACAGGAATGACTACCAAATCAAGTTTCTTAGTTCACAGGAGTGGCTGCTCTCTAGGGAGCCACCAGGTGGGGAGTCTTTGCAGGCATGGTGGACTTAACCAGGGACAGGAATTATGGAGTGGAAAAGAAATTTAGGGGCATGCAAAGACAACAATTAAGAAACCAGTGAAATATGAAGTCACTTTGAGAACAATGAGGGAGAAATGGTTTGAAAGATTATTTGAGTTCCCTTTTCTCCACAATCTTGCCAGCACTTGTCATTTGTTGGATTTGTTTATGATAGCCTTTCTGACAGGTGTGAGATGGTACCGCATTGTCATTTTGATTTGCATCTCTTGGATGATAAGTGACTTTGAGCATGTTTTCATATTTCTCTTGGCCTTCCTTATGTCTTCTTTTGAATAGTATCTATTTAGGCCCATTGCCCATTTTTTAATTGGATTGTTTATCCCTCTTTTGTTAAGTTGTATGAGTTTCCTATAAATGTTGGAGATTAAACCCTTATCGATGATAACGTTGGCATATATGTTCTCCCATGCAGTGGGTTTTCTCATTGTTTTGTTGATGGTTTCTTTTGTTGTGCAAAAGCTTTTCATTTTGATGTAGTCCCATTTGTTTATCTTCTCTTTAGTTTCCATTGTCCTAGGAGCTGTATCTGCGAAGATATTGCTTCGACATATGTCTGAGATTTTGCTGCTTGTGGATTCCTCTAGGATTTTTGTAAAAGGAACCCTCCTTCACTGCTGGTGGGAATACAGACTGGTGCAGCCACTGTGGAGAACAGTATGGAGTTTCCTCAAAAAGTTAAAAATGGAATTCCCATTTGACTCAGTGATCCCACTTCTAGGAATGTACTCCAAGAAACTAGAAACACCAATCAGAAAGGATATATGCACCCCTATGTTCATAGTGGCACAATTTACCATAGCTAAGATTTGGAAACAGCCTAAGTGCCCATCAGCAGATGAGTGGATTAACAAACTATGATACATCTACCAATGGAATACTACACTGCAGTAAAAAAGAAGGAATTCTTACCATTTGCAACAGCATGGATGGACATGGAGAACATCATGTTAAGCGAAATAAGCCAGTCAGAGAAAGATAAATATCACATGATCTCACTCATTTATAAAATATAATGAACAACATAAACTGATGAACAAAAACAGATCCAGAGACAGAGTAACATCCACCAGACCATCAAACTTCAGAGGGAAGGTAGGGGAGGGTAGGGGTAAGGGGGAGAGATCAACCAAAGGACTTGTATGCATGCATATAAGCCTAACCAATGGACACAGAACCAAGGGGGTGAGGGCATGAGTGGGAGGTGGTGGTGGGGGGCAATGGGGAGATAAAGACACATATGTAATACCTTAATCAATAACGGGAAAAAAAAGATTATTTGGCAGGAATGAGACTGATTTCTGATCAGTGCCTGGTTACTATTTGATGAATTGAATTGATGACAATTTTACCCCAAACTTGCATTCTGTACTTATGTAGAAAGTGAAGCTAGAGATCTAAACATTTTTCACATTTTTCTTTCTTAGTGGTGTTAAATTATTGAAGGGTTACAGGGCAAGGTAGCAATTCTCAGCTATCGCAATCAAGTCTCCTAGCTAACACACGTTATCCCTTGTAGGGAGCAGCTCTAGGGTCAAGCCTTGGCCTGACCTGTGGCAGGGCCACAAACAAGTCTCAGCTTGGAGGGCAGAGACCTCTTAGCATAATTAATCTTGACCTTATAGTCCTTCCTTCCTCCTTCCTAGGTAGCTAATGGGCTGTGGGAGGTGCAGCAAGTGTTGTCAAAACAAGGTGAAACTCACAAGAACATTGTAAACATGTTGACCACTACCCTTGTTTTGCTTTGTGTGATCAGACTATAAAATACTCACTTGCAGGCTGTGCTGCTATCTCTCCATCAGAGAAGCAGCATTCCACGGAGTCCAGACTGTATTCTCTTATTTGTCTGCTTTAATACTTCACTGCCTCTCCTTAGGCTCACTAAACCTGCTCTTCCTAGACGAGGCATAATCTCTTTTCTTTTATTTAATATATATATATTGATTTTAGAGAGGAAGGAAGAGAAACAGAGAGGTAGAAACATCAATGATAAGAAAGAATCATTGATCAGCTGCCTCCTGCACACCCACACTGGGACCAAGCCTGCAACCAGGGCCTGTGCCCTGACCAGGAATAAAACTGTGACCTCCTGGTTCATAGGTCAATGCTCAATCACTGAGCCACACCAGCTAGGTTGCTACTCCTTTTGCTTCTCCGCAATTCAAGAGGTTACCAATTTCAGCACTCTGCATTATTAAGAAAGCTATTGTATTTTCCTTTGTGCCAAGTGACCAAAAACAGCTTCGTCATTTCAATTTCTGATGCATTTTTCTCTTTTAATACTTTGTCCCCACTGCACTGAATTCCGAGCTCCCTGAGTTCAAAGACTATCTTTAAAGTGAAATTCAAATGACATTTTAATGATTAGTAAAAACACAAAGCAGGGGTTAATGACCATAGCTGAAATTATGGACTTCATTTCCATTAGCTCAGCAAGTCTGAAACACCCAAAGAAAGCTCAGAAAAGAGGTCCTGCTAATGCAGCTGCTCCCAAGCAAGAGGGCAGCTTAATAACATTAACTTTTAGTCAATGATCCAGTACTCTCATGGGGAAACACCATTTGTCAGTTTATGGGGATGTACTGCTCCCTATGGACTTAATTTAAGATGACTCCCTATTAGTCTGATACCATCTGGGTGCCTGATAACCAGTGAGGTTTTCACTTACAAGATGCTTGGGAGATAATGGAGGCCGGAACCAAGTCAAGATTTGTATTTGTATCTGTGAGGTGATTACAGCCTGCTTCAGAAGGAAATGAGGGTGATCGAGGGAGGAATCGTACCTTTCTATCTCCTCTCTTCTCCAGGCCTCCTCAGAAATATTTTATTTCTAATGGAATATAGATCATGCCACTCCCTCTCTTAAAACTATTCCTCAGTTTACTGTTGCTCTTCAGATAAAAACTCATTTTCCTAATATATTCTATTGTCTCCTGTCTGGTCTGGCCCAGGATGACCTCTCTAGTATCAACTCATAGTGAGAGTCCCCATTCTGCTCTTTGTACTTCAGTCAGAGTGGCCTTCTTTCAGTAACTCCAATGTGCCTTGCTCAGTCTTACCACAGGGCCTTTGCACTTACTGCTCCAGCTCTGAAATGCTCTCCCTCTTTCTTCAGATATCTTAGCTCACACTTATCCTCAGGGAAGCTCTTCTGTGCCTCCCTGGTTAGATGAAATCAAATGCTTTCTTCAGTGCAACTACTCATTTACATTTAATTGCATGATTATCTTTTTGTGACTGTGTAACTGTCTCTGCCTATAGATGATAAGTTCTATGAAATCAGGGGAAGTCTGTATTTTTCACCTTTGGCTATCCAATCTCTCAACACATTGATGGGTAAATAAATGATACTCATTAAATATTTGTTAAATAAAACACATATCGGGGAAATAAAGTTATGGCAATGAGAAAAGCTATACACACATATTTGTATGTATACATACATACACTTATAGTAGTTTTGTAACTATAGAACTTGTATGACACTTTGAAGGGCATTAAAACAGAAAATAAGGCACAAGAATGTTGAGGTCAGTAGATCCTTCAGAAAAGACAGGTAGAAGAACCAAGGAAGGAAAATTTAGTAGAAGGAAGAAAAAGCATAGCAAATAAAATAAGTATAATTATAAAATATATTTCCATATTGATTTGTACAAAATAAAATCATCAAGTCACAGCTTATTAAATTACACTGTTATAGCTATACTTGTGAAATTGTAATATCATGATACAATGACAATAAACTGCATGTTTGAAGAACATGTATAAAAGAAAATGTTAGCCTTCTCTGATAGAAGAAAGTTATGGTTTTCTGACTCTCGACAAATGTAAGAATTATTCTTACTTAAAATTCATAAGTGTTCCTACAAATAGATAAGCCGCCAATATTACAGGCGATGGTAATTCAAGGTTATGATCATAATCTTGGTCTTCTTTTTGCCAGGGAAAGACCCCTGACAGCTGCTACAGCAGGTATGTGCTGCATCTCAAACACCCTGCTCCGCTTTCTTCCTGGTTGTCAAGGACAAATTTAATTTGTGGACCTTGCCCTCTTCAGCACTAAGCTGACAGGAAATAAAAGGGCCAATTTCAAATGGGTTTTAAGCTTTCAGAATATGAAAGTTTATAGGATAAACTTCAAAAAATTTGACTTCAGAACATTGCTTCATACTAACAGTACTTAATATTTTAAAATGTTAGTTTTCTGATTATCACTAAATATAAAGTTAAGAGAATAGGAATATCACCTTTAAAATGTATGTTCTATGTTACCAATTTTATTTTCAGAATATAGTATGTATGCAAGCATAGACATTATATAAATATCAATAGCAATAGAAAAACTATTTGGGTTTCTTATGACAAATCTTACGTTTACCAAATAAAAATAAGCATTTCAATTAATAAATTTTAATATATATACAATATATATATATTGTATATACAATATATATACAATATATATATATTGTATATACAATATATATACAATATATATATATTGTATATAATTTTTTAAATATATTTTTTATTGATTCCAGAGAGGCGTGGAGATGAAGAGAGATAGAAACATCGAAAATGAAAGAGATTCATTGATCGACTGTTTCCTACAGGACCCCTATTGGGGATTGAGCCTGTAACCCCTGGGCATGTGCCCTCACCAGGAATCCAACTGTGACCTCCTGGTTCATAGGTCAATGCTAAGCCACTGGGCCACACTGGCTGGGCCAGTGGCTCTCAATTTTCTGGCCCTTTAAATACAGTTCCTCATGTTGTGAACGAATCATAACATTATTTTCATTGCTACTTCATAACTGTAAAGTTGCTACTGTTATGAATCGTAATGTAAATATCTGTTATGCAGGATGGTCATAGGCAACCCCTGTGAAAGGGCCATTTGACCACCAAAGGGGTCGTGATCCACAGGTTGAGAACTGCTGGGCTGAACTATATATAATTTTATTTTTTAAAAATATATATTTTATTGATTTTTTACAGAGAGGAAGAGAGAGAGAGAGGGATAGTTAGAAACATCGATGAGAGAGAATCATCGATCAGCTGCCTCCTGCACACCCCTACTGGGGATGTTCCCACAACCAAGGTACATGCCCTTGATCAGAATCGAACCTGGGACCTTTCAGTCCTCAGGCGGATGCTCTATCCACTGAGCCAAACCAGTCAGGGCTGAACTATATATAATTTTAAATTCAGCTATATACTTAGACTTTGGGCTACTCAAGAGCACAACCTTTATTTATTTTTTTGATCACATCTCTGAATAAAATAACTGATGCTAACAGCTGAAACAAACAACACCAAAACCTCAAAATAAAAATTGATTTCTTGCCCACAAATTTCACTGCAAATATTGTTGGATTGGCAGATGCTTCGGTGACATTACAGAGTGGGTTCCCTTTAAGTTGTTACACAGGGATCCAATTCTTGATGCCATCACCTTTAAGTGACCTCTAAGATTGTTACAAAGAGAAAAGAGAGAATGAAGAGTTGTGTGTGGGTGCATGGGAGGTTTTTATGAGCCATATCTAGAAGTGGCATATAGCACTTTCTTGATCAGTAGTCACAGAGTCCCATCCAAATGCAAGGAGCCTGGAGAATGTAATTTAGCTCTATGCTCAGGCCCTAAAAAGAAGTTGGAAAAAAATCTGATTAGCAGTCTTGGAAATTTAAGTCTCTGAAATACCCAACCGAGTAACAGCACAAGGATTGCTTGACTCATATATGCCTAGACTGATGATGTGGAAATGCAGAAGTTCGCTTCTTTTATGTTTTTTTAAATAAAAAATATTACAATATATTTAGAGGCCAGACTGAATGTCTAGTTATGTAGTACAGACCACTAGAGATTTCGATAGTAGTAAATAATCAATTATTTATTATTATTGTTATTAGGTAACAGTTAATAGGTGAAATGGAATTGTGAACTTGAGATACTTTTGTGGTTAGATGTCAGCAAAGTTTTCTAAAGGGGCAAGAGCTTATGTTGGGCTCATGAAGAGTGGCTAAGGCATGGGTGTTACTAGTGGGTAGTTGAGTGGGGTAGAACAGAAGATGTGGGTGAAATGTAATTGACAAAAACCTTGTTATGTGGATCTGGTGAATTGATTTAGTTGGTTTATAAAATTATTATAAATAATATAAAATATGGCTAAACAGGCCACTATGGGTAAGAAAGGGGGGACCAAATATTAAAGGGAGACTTTAAGTCAGAAAAAAAGGCTTTATATTCAATGCAGGAGGTTAGAGTGAGACAAAAGGAAATCTACTCTATAAAAGCAAAATATTAAAATTAACTGTTTCTCCAAGACAGGGTAAGCCACGCTCACCAGCCAATCAGAGCGGCTTTTTGCAAATTAGCCCAGCCAACATGGCGGCCGCCACTCACGGACCTGAGTAAACAGCCCTTTCCATTGCGGCAGGAGCGAAAATGAAGCTGCGTCCGCTCAGCTCAGCTCCGATTAAACTGCCTCTAGCAAAACACAGCTTTGAAACATTTGAAACAATGTAACAATCATAGAATCCTCCGGAGCTGAAGGAAAGAGCAGCTCCGGCCTAACCAGTAAAAGTAACAATTGTTTCATTATAGACGCTGCCAGGTGAAGCAGAGGAGGCTTCCTTAGTTAGAAGGCCGCCTTAAAGGAACAGTGTATCAATTA